>APFE031237405.1:11521-74983 GCA_000404065.3 Pinus taeda
AAGGCACAAAGGGCCCGTAGGAAATTGAGGACAATAACATTTTAATAAGGTTTTAATAGACTAGTTTCAATGCAATGCAAGGGACACCTATCCTTGTCATTTACAATAAGATCCTCACATCACCATCATTCAATCAACAAATCCATTGTAGGTTGGGGGAAACGGGGTTAGAGTTGTGAGACATAAAATTTAAACATCGATAAATCTGGCATGTCATTCATAACTATAATATCTCGATTGGATGTTTGACATACTAATATGACTTAACTTAAATCAATTTATTCTACGAGTTTGATTTCACACTCTTATTGTGTATTGATACTATTATACATAACAACCCCATGTTTGACCTATTCATGATCTCTATTTGGTTAGAAATTACTTGCAAATTATTTTAATGTTGAATCAAGTTAATATGGAAATTTACAAAAAAAATGAATGTTTTTGGAGGCCTTGTAATAGAATACTTCCAAATTTAATGAAATATATGTTGTCATCCTAATCATGGATTGCAACTCTATATTTGTAGAATCACAAGTCTGTATCTGTAGACAACTATTTGATCTATGTACATGAAATGAAATTTATAAAGCTAAGCATGGGAATGCCTCCCTTAGCTAGATCATGAAAATCATATTATGATGATGTATTGTATTATAACATATGTAGGTCACCTTCCAATTCAAAACTTTGGATCCTCATGATAAAGCATTTCATTCGACATTAATATTTATGACCTCATGCTTTAAGGGGCAACTGTTATAGGCATATTTGGGAACATCAACCCCAAACTTATATGTCGATGTATTAGGGCTCATCAACCCCTAGAAGAGTTGCTTCATACCCTAAAGGAACATAGTCATCTGAATATATCATTCCCCAAAAGTTCCATCTGAGAAACTATCCAAAAATTGCATAAGTTGAACCATATTAATTGCTCCACTGGCAAAGTGCGATGCATACTGAGTGGTACACTACCATGGCATGATGCATACTGTTTAGGCCTTCTATAGGGTGTTATGGGCGAGGATGGACAAATATCTGGGACAGTTTGTTAGTTGGTTGCTCATGGAATCTTCTAGAAACTTCTCCTGTGCCACTTGCCTCTCTGATTCACCCAAAGATGAATAAGGGATCTAGGAAATATCCAATCCCTCCTCTTATGGAACCAATTGTAACAAGTGGAATGACACTAATCAAACCACATGGATGACTCACACCCTTGCAAGCATCTATAAATGGATATCCAATCCAAGAGATCAAAAGGCTAGAATATTGTGAATTGCAAGGAAGTGCTGATAGTTTGTTATTGAGGAGAGAGCATTGTATTCTTGTTGGTGTGATTTTTCTATTTCATGAGGTGAAGAAGGATTGAAGCTGGGAGGATGATGCTGGATCAAACAACTAGGTTTAATTCTCCTTTCTATTAATAAAGCTCTTCAAGTTATCTCCCATATGATTGTGCAATCGTGAATGTTATCATTTGTGAATGCTATCATTTGTTCATTATATATCTAATTCTGTAACGTTTATTTTGTAATAGATCATGATGCTTTGACAGTTCTTTGTTGTTGTACCTGTGCGGGTACTCTCCAAGCGTGTTAAGTATGGGGAGGAGTTTTAGGATCTACCAAAGGGGAGAGAGATCAAGTAAGGGATTAAGCTGAAGTTACAGGTTGGTTCTGTTATCTTTTTCTTGTCCATTACACATAGAAGAAATCATTGAATTTCTTTAAACTATTCTTTCTACGGTAGCTGCCAAACCTAGAGGGCTAGCATTCTTTAGGAATACTAGTTTTGCTAGAAGCAATATGGGGTTATGAAGCTACGATATATTCCGACAAATGAATAGGTAGCTGGTGTGCTGAAGAAATATCTTCCAAATAAGAAGTTTGAATATTTTAGAAGAATTATTGAATTGGATGACGTTATATATTTATTTGATAGTTATAGATGAAACATATTATGGCAATAAGATTCTTACAAGGACATATGGTCACCCAATGTGTTGATGTCTAGATCCTGAAGTAGGGAGGGTGACATTGGTCATGGAGCTCTGACCTTGGATACGCACCTAGATCCATGGGTTGGTGATAGAGCTTAAAACCCTAATGGTACCTAGAGAGGCTAAAGCTTGAGTTCACCTTAGTTGCATCTGATTGGAATATCCTAGTTAGGTATCTAATATGTCACACTATGTGTGCTAAAACTCTTCGTAATTCATATCATTTTAAAATCTTCAATGTACCTTTATATGTATGTAATTATGAATACCTACCTACTTAAGAGGGAGTGTTGAATAATGTGCCTAGTTTCTATTGGAAACTAGATGACTACTGAGAGGGGGGTGAATTAGTAGTGAAGGCACTTATAAAATTTTATCTAAATTATTATTCTATTGAACCATGCATAAACAGAAGCACATAAATAGAGATAAGAGAATCAAACATAAACTAGACACCAAGAAAATATTCAACACATGGAACAAAGTTATTTCTAGTGGAAAACCATTCTACGAGAAAAAACCCACCCTTGTTGTTGTTGTGCTGCTCAAAATGTTTTATTATGTCAAACAATTATTTACATATAGATTCAACTAGATACTATCAAATGGATATTTCTTTCTCATGTACATCTATAGACAACCATCCGTTGGAAGACACCACAATCAACAACTAGTTACTCTTGAGCTATCAAACAACTTTGCAGACTCCTATCTATTGGAAGCCACCATGGCCAATGAGCCTCACTCAATTTCTTCTAAACTATCTAACTACCATTTGATTGAGAAAATTTCTCACTTATATTGATTTCACCAGAGTCCTCCAAATCCACTCCTCTATGTGGTTCTCATTTCATACATTTTCAAATTGGAATTGAGAGCTACTCAAAATGAACACCACAATAAAAACATCTTTGAGGAATATCATCAAAATTCTAAACTAAAATGAATTAACACAAATTCTACATAAAATGATCGGAAATATGCATCAACAAAATCGCCTTTGCAATAGATAAAAATAATCACAAAATAAATGCTGCTCTCAATAATAAGCTACAACAATCACACTACTACCAATCACCAAAAAGACCTGCAACAAATCTCTACTTCATTTCCTTGCTCACTACGCAAAATGTTGTTTGAAACATAATCTTGGTATCTGCTACTACAACTGCAAACTACTTCAGAAAAACAACAACACAACCCTCACACAACTTGCAAACCCTCTACTGCACTCTCACTCTCACTCAACACATAACATGTCAAGCAAATATATTATATATTATATATAATATATATTAAATATATAGATAGATAGATAGATAGATAGATAGATATAGATATATATATAATTCAATAGAAAACTATCCTCATCAATCTTCAATCCAATACCAAGGGCACATGTACCATGGAAATACCAATACCAAGTGCACATGTACCATGGTAACAGTAATACCAAGGGAACCTATAAAACTATCAAAGAAACAAGTCAAAATACCATGTGTGAATACTATGGTAATGCCAATACCAAGGGAACATGTACCATGGTAATACCAATTAGTTTCCATACCAAATACCATGGAAACCACCCTTGATAACAATATATAACCAAGCAACCATATGCATAGCCAATGCATAGCCAAACACCTCTAACACTTGTAGCAACATCATCAAGCCATCAAACAATCTCCAATACCCATAGAAAAACCTCCAACACATGTAGCAGCATCTCCAACACTTGCAACAACAACATCAAGTCATCCAAATACCTCCAACACTTGTAGATGCACCTCTAATACTTGTAGCAACATCGACCTGTAACAAGCCATCATAACATGCCATGCAACCATCTCTACTCAATCTCCAAATCCTGCAATAATTCATTCCATAACCAAGTTGACATCAATGGAAACCAACAAGACCTACCATCTAGCCACCGCTACAACCCAACACTCATGACACTCATCATGAGGATCATGACCAACATAATTAGATTGACATACTACATATGAAAAGTAGCACCATGACTATGTTGACATCAATTCCAACACTACAATGCTAAAATTCTCCCCCTTTGGCATTGATGCCAACCTCAATCTGTTCTCCAACATTTGAGGTTGATATCCATAAAATCTCCAACACTGAAGCTGTAAATCTAAAGTTATAACTCCGAAGTACTCCCCTACAGGATAAGCATGTAGAACAAGGAACTCAGCTACCAACAAGTCTCTAGAAAGTGCCATGCAATATCCAAAACTAAACATGCACCCCATAATAATGTAAAGGGGTTGCAAACACATTCTCTTTTCTACTGTAGAAACATATCCGTTGTGTCACTCTAAACTACAATTATGTGAAATGAAGTACCAAACATATACAATTCTTCATGGAGAAAATATATGGTTGTGATAAGTACATAAGATTGACATATTACTCCTCTACACCTATGATCCATCAACCAAGAATTCTATAGACCCAAGCTTATGTCATGCACTCAATGTAATGGGGCTACATCAATGATATACAAAATAAGACATGACACCCATTAGCCAATACATATATAATTGACACAATGGGTCTCTCTATGACCAATACACCTAAAATATGAGACAATGATAATACATTTCTTTTGCAATCACACACAAAGGTGCTCTCCTCTATGCATGCCCAAAATATGAAACAACATGAGTACATGGCATATCCATTCAACACAAGGCCTCCATGATCAATGAGATAAACTTTCTATATATAGAAGCAATAATAGAAGTATTATCCAAAACATGCTAGTGGATGGCCAGTAAACACCTTGAGCATCACCATCCCAACAATGTAGATCTCGAAGAAATATCATGATAATCCACTACAAACCACCATGCTCCACATAGAAATTAGCAACAAAATCAACTAGCAACAACAATATGGTAATGTGACATAGAAGCAACAACATATACATAAATATATCATCGTCATGAAGCAACCAATCATCAATTAGGTCAATAAATAGCATCATTTTACACCATGAACCAATAAATGAACAAGTGGAAACAATATTACTAGCAGCATATGAACCAATATAAGTAATATCTCCAACAACATCAATGTGTGGCCGATATGTGAATATCCAAGAAGCATTAAGCAACAACAATTAGCATCATAAGATCTAGCACTACAACACCATCAACAACATAAACCCATCATCTCCTCAACCTCAAGCCACCAATTCACTCTCTCTCCCCATGAGAGCATAAACCAAGTAGCATAGCATAAAAAAAAACACAACATCAAAAATAATATACATGCTCCATGCAACACCAATCATCATGATTTATCCATATAAATTCACAATATCTCATTAGCAACATACATCATATCAAAACATCGTGGGAAACAATATAATCTCTCTCCATGCAACAACATCATCATAACTCATCTATCCAAATGCACATTTGCAACAAAATGTGTCATACATATAGAAATAGAAAATATGAGTAATAACATGCATATTCTAGATGAACTTACTGTAACATATCATATGATCTCCATGGTAGCTACACATACATGGCAATACATGACAAAAATATGATCAAGCAATATGAGCATCATCAATATACCAACTATGTCATGTAAGCATTCATGTCATCCTACTAGAAATATATATGTCAATAACAACTAAAAGTCTTCTCAACATATTTCTTGCAACAAATCATGTGAAGTAAGCACAACAAGCTACTCCATAGTGAGCACAATGCCAAAAATGTACAATTCCAATAGGAAGCAACAATTCCCCCCTAAATGTATGATTGTCCATCACACCTTGACCATGTGCATAAGACAACCATGTGGCTATGATACCTCCAAAAACATCAATAAAAACTCAACATGTAGGTTCCAAAACTAACAAAAAACATATGTGTACAATGTAAATAATGACAATCTGAAATGTATATAAATTAGAAATAAAAGTAACAATTCAAACCTCATACACTCCTCCCTAAACACATGCATTTCATTCATATGTATATTTTTCATCATGCACTCTTTCAAATATGGTTTCACCTCCAAAGATTTCCATGCAACTCAATATGTGGCCATATGCTCACCCTGAGACCATGAAGAGCTCAATTTTTGGTGGGAGTTCCTTGCTGCTCCTTTCTCTTCAAAATTTCTTATGCTTATCTTCCTTCTTTTTATTGGTTGCACTGCATATTCTTCTCTCTTTGATTGGATCTCCTGTAACATATGGGAAACTTGCAATCCTTGGCTTTATGGCCAATATTATCACACATGAGACATCTTATGTGACCAAGGAACTGAAGAATGAAATGATATCTTCAATTGATCTTATTTCTTGATCCAAAATGGATCCTAAAAACCCTCTAAGTCTTCAATACTTAAGAACTATCGCCAAGGATAAACCTTTGAGAACGACGCAAAACACTATTGGGCAAGAAAAACACACAGAAATGGTGAAAACAAAGCATATCAAAGGCTAAAACAACAATGCACAAGAGTTGTCAGATCTGGCTAATCAACGGTCCATATCTAATTAGCATATTGCAATCGGAGGCAACAGGCGAAGTAAATTGAAAGCGGTCTTATGGCAATCGCGATGGCGATCAAGAATGATTAAACGAGGACAATCGATCAAGCATGCAAATCAATGATCCAAATCTACTCGCGCAATATCGCATCACGAATACAACATAGGGAAGGACTTAACCTGCAACTCGAAGGTTTGGCGATATGCAATTACAATATATCGCATCGCAATATTGCATCATAGCGATACAGAGCACAACATGCCATAAAGTCAGACCCGACGGGTTTTATGGATGTGAACATATAGATTTTGAGTTCCAATAAAATGTGTTTTTCTATGTAATTTCACATTTTCATTAAATAAACGAAATACAAAGGAAATGCACCCGAAGTGATAAAACGGGCCTGAAAGGTTTATACATACAGCTATATATATTTTGAGTTTTGTAATGAGCAGGACTTCAGGAAAGCCTCAGGCGATAAGTGGTATTGGATGGGCTCCACCCGATCCCATACACTAGCCAACACGTGGCTTTCTGCCGAGGAGCGAAAACTGCCTTTTCGGGTGGGTAATCCTCGTATGCATAAGCCGCCCAAAAATGAATATTAACCATTGGATCAAATATCACCTAGATCAATGGTGGACTTGCAATAGTGACCAAAGGCAAATCCAAAAGGATTATAAGGTGGATTCGAAGATTTTCGAAGTCTGATAGAAAGCGTTTTCATGTGTTTTTAGTGTATTTCTCTGTGTAAACAGAGGAAAACTATTTTGGGATTTCAAATGCGCCCATGGTCCATTCCTTTTAAAAACAGGGGGCCACCATACGTGATGAAGTTACACCATGATTGGTTAACGCTCAGAGGGTATTTGAGCGGAAAGAGGCCAGAAGCTAGAAAGCTTGAAAGAGGAGATGAGCATACAAGTGCCGATAGGCTTAAAAGCTAGTCAATGGCAGAGACAAGGCAGGTAGTGCTGAGATAGAGAGTGAGAGGGAGAGTATGTGTAGTCAGAAAGGCTTGAGGGATTCAAGTGAAACTTTGTTGTTTATTCGTGTTGTGTTGAGACTCAATTTGAATTCACATTTTTAAAAACTTTGCTTTTGAAGACATAATAAAGAGGTCACCACTGAAAGTTGGACTAGGAGATGTAGCCCAAGAGTTTTGGGTGAACCCTTTGATCATTTGTTGTGTTATGTGTGTGTGTTTATTATGTTTCTCTAACTACTCATTGTCTATATTATTTGCAATCTTTTTGATCCATTGCACTAAGTAACATAGGCAAATCCTACACATGACTCTGTAATACCTTAATATTAATATAAGATCTCATTTTCAGATCAAGTGGTATCAGAGCTTTAGGTTTTCTAAGGTTAGACAAGCTTGTGCTAGATTTTTGAATGCTAACTAGGTCAAAGCTCAAACTAGGAGAAGGAGAACTTGTTGAGGCTAATCCAGAAATTGGAAGAGTCTATCCAAGGAGGAGCATGGTAGAACAAACCCCATTGGAATTAGAATCTTAATTCATGGATAGTTTTATGGCCATGCGAACCATAGTGGAAGAGATGTATCGAGAATTCAAGAAGGGTCAAGGTGAAAGCACTTCAACACCCAAACAAGACAAAGGAGCAAAGGAACCTTCTCTAGATGCCCCTCCAAAGATCAAAGGGAAAGGGGAAAAGCCTCCTCCACCATCTCCTCCACCATCACCTTCATCCTCCTCATCTTCTAGCCCTGATAAGAAAAAGAAGAAAACTTCTTTGATTAAATTAGATGTAAAGTTTGATTTTCCAATTTATGATGAAGAACTAAATGCAGAAAAGCAAGATAACTGGATTAGACAGATTGATGTGTATTTCAGGGTGTAGAACATTGATTCAGAAAGGAGGAAGATTTAGCTGGCTAGCCTTCACCTTGGAAGACTAGTGTGGTGGGAAGGCAAGACACAAGCTGATATGAAGAGACATGGTAAAATTCTTTCTACCTGGAATGAATTTGTTTCTACCATAAAAAAAAAAATTCTATCCTCTAGCTTATATGTAGAAAGCAATGATGAGTTGGCAAACTCTTCACCAATTAAAGGGCCAAAGTGTACAAAGTTATACCCAGGAATTTAGAAAAAGATCTTTAACTCTAGGCATATCTCTAGACTCACTTGAAACTTTGTTGAAGGATATAGGTGGTTTTCATAGCTATTTGAAGCACACCATTCTCATGTTTAATCCCACTAGCCTAGATGATGTATCAGTTCAGGCTACACTTCTAGAAGCTAGAGGTAAGAATGTGAACCCAGAGATTGGGGGATCGTCAAAACCCTTTGCAAGTAAGAACAAGGAAAAGAAGAAGCTAAAATGGAAGGAGAGGAAGACAAACGTTGTACAGAAGGACAAAACTTCATGCACTCATTACAAGAAGGATGGACACGATGATGAACACTGTTGGTCTTTACATCCGAAGTTGAAACCTAAGAAGTTTGGTGGTAAGAAGAAGAAGACTGCTGCTGTTATTTAGAAAGACATGGGGTTAGACTCAGCTGATGAAACAATAGCCACAACCACAGGTATAAAAGGTAAAAATTCTAAAGGATCTACAAGTAATTCTACAAAATCTATTGATAATGAAGATAATGAGAGGAAAAGACATGAGTTTTTTCATATTAGAGTTATTTCGAAGCACCAAAAGATTGAGACTTTATTTGATAGGATCACAAGTACACTTGATTTCTAAAACAATTGTAAAGAAGTTGGGCTTAATAACAACACCTCACAAGAAGCCATATACATTAGGTTGGGTATGTGATAAAGCAAAACTATAAGTGACTAGATAATGTAAACTTAGCTTTGATATTGGGTCAACATTTGTAGATGAGATTGAGTTAGATATAGTTCCCTTGGATATATGTGGTATTGTTTTAGGAAGTCCTTACTTGCATGATAGAAATTCCATTTTCTATAGAGCTGAAAATAAGTATCAACTCACTAGAGATGGAATAGAATATATTGTGAGAGCTCATAAACTCAAAAATAACTATTCTCTCATATGCTCACAGCAGATGAAAAGAATTGTAAATTCATGCAAGCAATTTATACTAATGGTTGTAAAGGAAAAGAATCCTAATAAAACCAATGTATTTGAAGGTTGTGATGCTAAACATAAAGTTGATTTAGTTAAAGTTGTTTCAAAATATGATATCCTATTTCAAGAACCTAAAGATCTGCCACCCAAAAGGGAAATAGTACATGATATTCATTCGCAGCAAGATGATCCATTATCTAACATTGGAATGTACAGGTTATCCACTTTAGAGAATGAAGAGATTAAGAAGCAGGTATAGGAGTTGCTCGATAAAGGGTTCATAAGACCAAGCACATCACAATGTGGATCTCCAATTGTACTGGTGAGAAAGAAAGATGGTTCGTGGAGGATGTGCATTGATTATAGAGCATTGAATAAAATAACAATCAAGAATCTTTATCCTCTTCCTCACATTGATGATCTATTAGATCAGTTGAAAGAAGCAGTTTACTTTTCCAAGTTAGACTTGCATAGTGGCTATCATTAGGTCAGAGTTGCAGAACAAGATGCATGGAAGACTGCTTTCAAGACAAGGCAAGGGTTGTATGAATGGTTGCTTATGCCTTTTGGCTTAACTAATGTTCCTACTTAACAATTTGTAGATATATTAAAGGGTGTACTATGTGTGCTAAAAGCAAGCCCAATAATAGAAAATTAGGCTTGTACACCCCACTTCCAGTTCCTTCTTGTCCTTAGGAAAGTGTTTCCATGGACTTTGTTGGGGGATTGCCAAAATATATAAAAGGTCATGATTATTTATATGTTATATTGTGGGTAGGTTTAGAAAAATGTGTATTTTGATACCTTTTAACAAGCAGATTACAGCTGAACAAACAACGAAGTTGTTCTTTCAGCATGTATGGGTGCATTTTGGGTTACCTACTTCTATTGTATCTGATCAAGATTCCTGATTTGTTGGGAAGCTTTGGTCAAGTCTATGGGAGTTGATGGAAACCAAATTGAAGAAGAGCACAACATTTCATCCACAAACAGATGGTCAAACAGAGGTGGTCAACAGGATAGTGATCCAGCTACTCAGAGGCTTTTGCAGCAAGCATCCCAAGCTTTGGGATGAACATTTGTATTATGTGCAACATGCTTACAATTGTGCCAAGCACTCTTCTACTCATAGATGTCCTTTTGAGACGTGTTTTGGTTTTATACCAAACTCACCCTTGGATTTTGTCTTTAGTTAAGACATAGCAGTTGATGGACACAATGATGTGGACAAAGCAACCAAGTTCATTGGACAGATCCAAGAAACTCACCAGGCAGCGCAAGAACAACTAGAAAGAAGCCAGGCCAAGCACAAGGCAAGGCATGACAAGCATCGAATTGAGCATAATGTCCAAGTTGGTGATCAAGTCTAGTTGTACATCAACAAAGACATAATTCAATTTGAAGGTAAGAAGTTGAAACCAATAAGGTGTGGGCCTTTCAAGATACTTGAGAAAATTGGTGAAAATTCTTTTTGCCTTGATTTTCTAGCTTATAAGCATATCTAATCATTCATTAATGCTAAAAACTTAAGACTGTATGGACCTTCGTTAATTGAAATCCTGAAGAGCAAAGTCAGTTGCCTTCTATTGATGATCTATTGCCTGAATATATCAATGAATTGCAGGAAGACACAATTCTGGACAGGAAGGTGAGAACTACGCATAGATGGGATGTTGAGTACCTGTGAATCGGGCTTAAAGGTTCAAATCCAGGCAATGCACAATGGATAGAAATTGGGCAAGTGAGGAAGTCATACCCTCACTTGATCAATGCTTAAAAACCAAATTTTGGTGGTCCAAAAGCTTTTCAGTGGGAAGGTGTGAATCAAAATGGATCCTAAAAACCCCCTAAGTATTCAATACTTAAGAACTATCACCAAGGATGAACCTTCAAGAATGGTGGGAAACACTATCAGGTGATAAAAACAAGTAGAAATGGTGAAAATAGAGCTTATCGGAGGCTAAAACAACAATGCACAAGATCTGTCGGATCTGGCCGATCAATGGTCCAGATCTAATCGGCATATCGCAATCGAAGGCAGTAGGCAGAGTAAATTAGAAGTGGTCTTATGGAAATCATGATGGCGATCAAGTGTGATTAAACGAGGACCGTCGAGCAAGCGGACAGGTCAACAATCCAGATCTACTCACGTAATATCGAATCGCTAATATAATACAAGGAAGGACTTAACCTATGACCCGAAGGTTTGGCGATATGTGATTGTGATATATCACATTGCAATATCACATCACAGCGATACAAAGGGGCGGGGCCGATACAAAGTGCGACATGTGATAAAACTGGACCCGATGGGTTTTATGGATGTAAATATATAGATTTTGAGTTCCGATAAAAATGGTTTTTCTATATAATTTTGCATTTTCGTTAAATAAACGAAATCCAAAGGAAATACGCCCAGAGCAATAAAACGAACCTGAAAGGTTTATACATGAATCTATATATATTTTTAGTTCCGTAATGAGTGGGATTTCGGGTGGGCCTTAGGTGGTAAGTGGTATTGGATGGGCCCCTCCCAATCCCATACACTGGCTGACACGTGGCTTGGCGCTAGAGAGAGAAAACTGTCTTTTTGGGCGGGTAATACCTATACACATAAGCCACCCAAAAATGAATATCAACCGTTGGATCAAAGATCACCTAGATCAATGGTGGACTTGTGATAGTGACCAAAGGTGGATCCGAAAGGATTATAGGGAGGATTTGAATATTTTTGAAGTTTGATAGAAAAAGTTTTCACGTGTTTTTAGTGTATTTCTCTATGTAAATAAAGAACCACTATTTTAGAATTTCAAACACACCGATGGCCCCTTCCGTTTAAAAATAGGTGGCCACCATACCTGAAGATGTTACACCATGATTGGTTAATGATCAAAGGGGATTTGAATGAACAGAGGCTAGAAGCCAGAAAACCCAAAAGATGAGACGAACAGACAAGTACCGCTAGGCTTAAAAGCCAGTCAGTGGTAGAGACAAGGTAGGAAGTGTTGAGATAGAGAGAAAATAGAGACAAAGAGCGAGAGGGAGAGTCTATGTACTCATAAAGGCTTGAGGGATTCAGGCAAAACCCTGTTGTTTGTTCCTGTTGTGTTGAGACTCAATTTGAGCTCACATTTGTAGAAACTTTGTTGTTGAAGACATAATAGAGAGGTCACCACTCAAATGCAGACCAGGAGATGTAGCCCAAGAGTTTTGGTTGAACTCCTTGATTATTTTTTGTGTTATCTGTGTGTGTCTATTATGTTTCTCTTACTAATCATTGTCTATATTATTCACAATCTTTTTGATTTGTTGCACTAAGTAATATAAGAAAATCCTACACATGAGTTTGTAATACCTTAATATTAATCTAAGATCTCATTTTCGGATCATATCTATTCCCTGCATGTGCCCTGTACTCAATAACCCATGGCAAAAATAATTGCATGAGAAACAATAACCACAAAAAGGACTATTATACTTGAATGATGGTGACTTTGGTGAAAATGGCCATATTGTTCACATGTGTGCTTTTGGTTGTTTTTTATTTGGGTTCTCCTTTAGTTGAGAGGGTTTGATCTCTTCACTATTGCAATTTTCTACTATATCCCCATAGTGTAGACAACTAAAGAATTTGACATTCTGTTGCTTTCTTTTGGCTGTTCTTATTTTCTTGTTCCTCTTGTTCTTGAATGGTTCTCGATTTTACTTTTTCTCACTACTACTAGCTACCAATAATTTTTTATTTTCTTTTAGATTCTTGAGCACTAGATTTGAACCTCTCTAGTTCCTTCCTTGCAGAAATTGTTTCAACCTTGAATTTTTTATACTCATCCTCCAACTCATTGTATTTCTTCCTTATTCCAATTTCAATTTTCATTCCTTCTTCGAGTTGAGTTTTCAAATCTGAAATTTCTTCTTTGTAAGTAAACTCTCTTTCACAAAACATTTGCAAGACCATTTTTTGATCTTTATTTTCAACTATGGGCCTTTTAATTTATGCTTCTAGGGGAATTACCTTTTATTTCTCTTCATCATTTCTATTGATCTCTTCTTGTTGTTCCTCGAGATTGATGTTTGATACATTAGTGCTATTGCTAGGGATTTCATCTTCATCTTATGAGCGTTTTGTACTTACATATTCTTCTTGAGAGGAGGCTTGATTTCTCACTAAAATAAGAGTATAATCCTTTCCACTATTCTCCATTTCTAAAATCTGGAATTTTCCTCCATAATATAAATTCTACAACTTTTCCAACATCTCTTTTGTAGTCTCATAATGCCTCACATAAAAATTTTCAGATTTTGAAATCACATGCAAGATAATATTTTTAGCCAAATCATTAAATTCATCATCTTTCACTCCATACTCTACTGATAAAAAAATATTTTCATTAAGGGACAAAAAATATGAATCCAATTTTACCTTCCAAGTTGCAAATTTACCTCCATGAAGAATTAGAATTCCTCGTCGATCTAATTTTGAAAAACACTGAAAAATCTTTTCCAATACTTCTCAAATCCACTCTCCAATGATAAAGTTGTAATCAAGAGCCCTGGCTCTGATACCAATTGTTGGGAATCATGATTTCCGTTACACCAAAACCCACAGGTGTTAGTAAATGAATGCATTTCCGTAGTTAGTGGATCCATGAGAGGCGGTTAAGCACATGTCATGAAACACACAAGGAACAATGGTCTATCCAAGGTCTAGTAGTGTCGGTCATCATAATTGTAAAATGTCAAAAGAAATTTTATTATTAAAGAAAATGACTTATTAAAGTATGGGATTCATACTTGTGTCAATGTTTTCTAGGCCAAAGCCTCCATCGAAGGCTTCTACGTTTTGTATTGAGTCAATAGAGTCATTGTCATTTTTATTAGGCCCTTATTTGGCTTTTGTATCGTGTAAAATAAATTATTCTTTAGTCAAAAAGGTTGTTTTTCACCTCCACAATAAGTCATCCTTGTCCCCATGAATTCAACCTACATTAGGGGAATTTGACCTAGCAAAAAGGCCATATAAAGAGAGGTGATCTACCTATTTGGCACATTCACTCAACAAGTTTGATCTATAAGGAAAAAGAGCAGAAAAAGGGAGCAAAGCAGCTGGAGAAGGAAGAAAGTAGTTGGGAATACCTAAAATGAGTTCGTGGTCTATCTATCTCTCACCCATGTGAAGTTTATAGGCAGTTGCTATGGTCTAAATTCTAAATATATTGCAGGTTCGACATTTTGTAGTTGGGGGTCAAAAATTTGTTATTGGGGGCTGAAATTTGGATCATATTTTCTATTGTGAAGCTATCAATTGGAGACTTTGACATGGATAATCTATTGGAAGGAAGGGTTTACGTGGTGATTAGAGGAGGTTGTTGTCTAGGTTTAAAGAGTATTGGATTTTCTCATCTTGATTTAAATCTACTAGTGGAAGAGTTGGATTGGGTTTTCCCTTTTAATGGGTTTTGCTTTGGCTGAGTGCCTACATCTTGTGTCTCTTGGTTTTTGGGTCTTCATATACATTTAATTTGGAATTTCTTAATGACATATAATCTTATAAAGAGGTAAAAGAATCCAACATACTTCACAAGTAATTATCAAGAAAGAAGAATCAAACCCTAATTCCTACAAGCATTGGTTTCTCAACAGATATATCGTAACACAAATGGAATTTTTGAAAAGGATAATCAATTATTTCTTGTGAATGGAGTGGATGATAAATGATTCTACATAATATTTCAATATTTATTTACCGTAAAATTTTAAAAATGGAATATTAATGGCATGGAGTGAGGATGGAATGTTGAGGACATAACCAACTTCATGGAATCAATTAATAATTATAGTGCCTTCCACCCTAGATACAATTTGGCCCCACATTAAAGGAGGAAGCAGTTTAGAGCTAAAGGCGTTAGGCATCATCAATGAACTCAATGAAAACAGTTTAAAGTAGCTAATTTGACCTTAATTGGATAGTCTCAACAAGTAAATTCATCATAATAGATGATTAAGAGTATTATATTGATTCAAATTTTGTTATGTTTCATGTAGATTTGTTCTAGGTAACTTCTTCAAATTGTATCAATATAGACATACAGAGTGTATAGAGTGCATAGTATTAGGATATAATAAAGACTATATTTATTAGCTTTCAGAATTTTTGCTAGAAACTTTGGATGTAACTGTCATGTTCCTTGGCACGCTTCTTAATAATATATATTTAACGTATTATTATACCTATATATCTCATAATAATAATGAGAGTAATATATCTAATATGAGAAATAAAATGACTATAATTTATAAATTTTATCCGAAACAATTTTAAAATAAATTTAGTAATAATAATTTAATTATATATTTAATATAGGGAATAAAGTGTTTAATTTATACATAAAATATTAAATTAATTAAGGTTGAGTAAATGACGCTTGTGAAAAAATAAAATAAAAATTATCGTTTGGTATTCTTATGCTTTTGGATTTTTTTTATAGATAAAAGTATTAATTCTATATATTTAAACTGACAATTTTGTATTTACTTTCATTTCATTTACGTAGTATATTAATTATTGAGATATATTTATAAAGTTAACCATTATTTTTGTTATATAACAATGTACTTCCATTGTTATTTTAATTTTTTTTTTTTATGGGATGGTGTGGTGTTTGTTTTAAGGAATGGGGTGAATATTTTGAAAACTATACCATTAGCATTGCTATCATGGAACACATCTGGATAGAAATAGATTGTAATTATTAAGAAGTTAAAATTTAGAATATTTTATTTAAATAGTTTTGCATTGTGTTCTTTTGGTTTTATGAAGAAATGCTAAGAATTGGCTCACAAATTGTTGAGCATGAGATTAAGGCATATTGTAAGAGTCCTATTGAAAAGTTTATGTAATAAAAATTAATAAAGGAAAAATAAGATCATGGGCAAGGGACACTTATTCCAAGTTGAATGTAGGGCAGGTATATTCTAGTGGGCATCACTCGATGTGTGTTTTGGTTAAGGAAAAATGGCAAAGTATATGGCAAAGGAATTAAAAGGAAAAACAACATTTTGACACATTTACTTATGAAAATAAAGGAAAATAGGAGAAAAGGAAGGCAAAAGGTCAAAGTTTTCATGTGAGGAGGAAATTGAAGGAAAATAATGGAAAATGAAGAAATTAGAGGCCTCATGCATAAAAAGGCTTCTGAGGATTAGTGCATGGCTTTTTCTCAAGTTCAATTTTGGAGCTCTCTCATTATTCTCTCTCTCCCTCACTCTCTTAGTTAGCTAGAGTTTTCTTGGAGCACTCTAGTTTAGAGAAAATAAAGGAGAGGTAAGAAAGGATCAAGGAAAGGAAAGAAGGATCAAACAACTTCATCAAGAATACTTGCAGGTAACCTTTTTCATGTGTGATTTCCTAGCTAGTTTGGACATGCATGGCTTTGCATGTTGGCGTATGGTTCTCTTGCTATCGGTGGCATGATGTTGTTGGGTTATGACAATGGATTTCATCTTAGCCTAACCTTTTTTCAGATACCATGGTATGTTGGGATGTTTGATCTCGGTTTTTGAGCTTTGCAATTTCCAGATGGCTTTCAGAATCCGGGGTAGAGGTGGTCTCAATGTTCATTCCAAATGGCCTAGGAATCCCTTGACTGGTTTTGGCGGGATACAGGGTAAAACCTGAGGGAGCAGTCTCAGTTTAGGGCCTATTTATCTAGGTTTGGATTGAGGTAAATACTAAGAGACAAGGAGACGAGAAATTCCTTAAGGATAGTGATGGATTTTGGATGACACTCCAAGTTCTGTTCAAGTTGTGATCAGAGCACCGATTTTGATGTGGTCACGGTTTAGTGGGGGTGGAGGTCGTTTAACCTATGGATTCCCTTGGTTGTTCTATTATATCCCACATTCATGCTTGGAAAATGATGCAGGGGTGATTGGCTGAAAGATAGATTTGGTTCATCCATGTCTATGGTCGGGTGGTATGTGGAAGTCTTGAACCTGATCGAGTTTTCCTATGATTAATAAAAGCTAAATTTTCTTACTTTTGCAGTCATTTATATGTGAATTCAATGGATGCTATATCTCTAATATTTATATGGTTTTATGCTAGTTATAAGCATCATTGAATGACTAGTTTATGTCATGGTGATTTCATATATTTACTTTTAACTGTTAAACGGATGGATGAAAGAGCTAATTGATGATCTAGTAGTTCAATAGAGAAGGAGGTGATCCTTCTGGTTATGTTCCATAAGTTTTTTCAGTCACTTATGCTATGTCTTGTATCCTAGACCTATAGGTTGCATTGATGCCAACTGTTTGACAGAATGTCAGTCCTGGTTGAGGATGCTCAAGCCTAGTCTTGAGGGTGAGTTTTGATTGATCAACATTGTTATTATGTTTTTAATGAATTATGGATATTACAAAAAGTTTTGGGTAGAGGCAAGGATTATGGGCTAGAAAAGTGGCTTAAATACTGGGTCACTAGAACAGAACAAGAAATTTTGGTCCACATTTGTGGGCAAGCAGGCCTGTGAGAGCAACTTTAGGTTTCTGGCCACTCCCTTACCTATAGCATGAGAGCGACTATGGTCTATGAGTTGTAGAATAGTAGTGGGACCAAGGGATGGGGAGTATGAGTGGTTGTCTTGTCTCTTGAGGGTTTTTTTCATGATTTTGGATGAATGTATGTGATGTTTTGTCAATTCCACTTCCTTAAGGTGACATAGGAGGTAAAATATGATTGTAGTAACATCTCTCCTCGCATTCACACCAGTTGCCTTGGTTACTTTGGGAAGACCTAGGAGGGAGTGTTAGAGATTGGTATCAGAGCATGGTTGCACTTTCTTTTGGTCATGTTTGGTGCTACAAATATGGGTGCATGTATTGGTCATGCATGCATGTCAGTTGCATGTGTGGCTCTTACACTCACGTTCCTTATGCTTGTTGCACTTCATCATATTGATCCTGGCAATAGTAAGGTTATCATGAGGAACTTGATGCCAACTTTATGGAATGAATCATCATTAGTATATAACTGGTTATAAAATTATATGTAGCTTGATTACATCCTTATACGTTGGGTTTCATTCTTGGTTATTTTATCACACGCATCAGTCTTGTAAGTTGATTATAAGAATTGATCACTTATGCTTGAGTACATATGGTTATACGTATGTGTAGTTGATTAGGCATTACTTATGCAAGTGGATAGTTGCATGAGGTAATGTGTATACTAGAGTAATGGTTGTTGTCATGCATGATGTTATAGCATGCATTGTTGATATGGCCTAGCATTGATGACTAGACCCTAGTTAGTATGATGGTTATGTGTTGATGCACTTATTGATATATGTCTATATGTTATTATGGTTATGCTATACATGCATCATGTTGATTTGATGATCTTGCATACAAGGTATCCTCCCTGAGTATGATAAGATATGTTGATTTATAGTGATTTGGTTTAGCTGACATAGTATGCCTTGTAGGAAAGAGATCAGATGGCTATCAAGGTGGTAGACTACATAGAATCTCACTATCCATCAGATGGGCAACATGGTGCGAGGCACTCTTCTAACTTAGTAGATACATTGAGAAGCTTGAAGGAAGAAATAAGGAGTTGCAAATCTGACAATGAAAACATCATGTAGGCACAAGAGAAATAAGAAGATGTGAATGCAATATTACTTTAGAGTTTTTTAGATTTTTAGCGACAGGGATGTCTTCGAATCATTCATGGATATGATGACAGATCTAATGGGGCATATGGTAGTAGGTCTCGGAGTAGACATAGGTCAAATAAATATGACACTATCAAAGATGGAAGGATATTGGACACTCCAAATAGGAGGGGTGACAGATATAGGTATTACTCTAGTTTTAGTTATGATAGACATCATGATCGTCATCATTATCATCCATATAGGAGGAATGATAGGGGATTTTTGTTGAATGAGTTCAAGAAGGAAAAGCCACCTACCTTTGATGGAGAGGCGAATAAATCACAAGATGAGGAGGCTTGGCTACTTGGCATGAGGAAATTCTTTAGATTGCATGATTACTCAAAAACCATGAAAGCAAGGATAGCCATTTTCAGTCTCAAAGGTAAAGTAGATATTTCATGGGAAGACGTGAAGAATGTCAAGGACATACATGAGAATGATTTGACTTGGCATGCATTTGAAAGGCTCTTCACGAAGAAGAACTTGTATAAGAGGTATTATGATGATAGAGCTAAGGAGTTTTATGTGTTGTAGATGGGTTGTATGACATATGAGGAGCACACTAGCATATTTTTGGAGCTGTTGAGATATGTACCTTACCTTATAAAAGAAAAGGCCAAGGTTCAGAGATTCATCAATGGATTTCTAGTTGCATATAGAGACTAGATTGAGTTCGATGAGCCTAGATAATTGAGGGAGGCCATCCAAAAGCTGAAGCATTGTTATGAGCAGTCGAAGTGTAAATTTGAGCTGAAACATAACTTGAAGAGAAACAACAAAGCTAAAGGAAAATGGTCACCAAAGGGAGGAAGACCTAAAGATGCAAGTGAAGAAGATAATGCAGTTCCTTACAAGGGAATCAATATAGCTAGGAAGGGACATGGAGAGCAACAGGCTAGAGGCGTTGGTAGGGTACCATTGTAGTGTTGGATATGTGGTATGGATCATCATAAGAGGGATTGTGAGAATTATCAGAGTGGTGGTAGACCTCGGATCTACAATGCTCAAGAGGTGCATACAATTGGTGATATTGGTCTTAACATTCCTAAGATTTATGCATCCTAAGATTTGTGCATTTGTGGAAAACAGGTAGGTGGATCATCAGGCATCGATCATTAAGATGGACAGTAAGCTTTGTGACCAAGTTGCTTCTATTTTGATTGATCCTGGATCTAACTATAGTTATATTAATCTTGACCTCATGGATAAGTGTGGATTGGGAAAAGAAGTGCATGTAGAATCTTGGTTCGTATAGTTGGCTACTAGTACAAAGAAGCAAGTTCACCATTGGGTAAGAGCTTGTGCATTTGAGTTAAATGGTATTCCTATAGCAACACATTTGAATGTATTTCCATTGGGTTCATATAGTATGCTTTTGGGTATGGATTGGCTATACATTCACTGAACCAAACTGGATTGCTCAACAAGGCCAATAAGTGTGTCGATGATAGCGGGGAAAAGAGGACCTTGCAAGCAAAGAAGAAGCCTACATCAATGAGGATGGTTACCGCTATGAAAGCTCAGAATAGTTGCAGAAAAGGTTGTGTGTTAGGTTCCTATACTACTAGTGTAACCCCTTATTATTATTAGTTCAACCCCCTTATTATATTTTTGTGCCCATGTAGTACCCATATTGTTATTATTGTGCCTTTACATTATAAGTTTTATGTCAGCTTTGATTATATTATGACCCCTTAGACTCCTATATATACAAATGAGGTTTTTTCATTTGTATCATCCATGAATTTTTCATTTGTGTAATGTAAAGGTGGTTTCCCCCGTGAAGAGGCTTATTTCTAAGGCGTTGATCTATATTTTCTATCCTTTTGTGAGTTGGTTTCATAAAATTTGGTATCAAAGCATGGAGGGTTGGTTCCTAGTGAGTATCCTTTTCTTTTGATGTTTCTTAATACTTTTCTTCATGGTATTTCACTGCTTGAAGCATTAGTGAAAAGGGTTCAATGGCAGAGCACATTGAGGACTTTCAAAAGTGAATATAAGGGTAAATGATATTCTAGAGAAGCAAATGATAAATAGTTTTATCTATGCCATGGAAACTGATATCAATGGTATGAAAGAATATTGGAAGAGATGCATGGAAGATTTGAAGAAAGACATGGAAGGTTTGAAGGAAGGTGGGACAAAGCACTACAAGAAAGGCCACCTAATGACAAAAAGGATCAAGAAACATCAAAAGAAGAAGATATACACTGGGAACTAACCCTAGAGAAAGAACAAATCAATCCAACCATATCTTGTACTACAATGGTAGGAATTACCGCTCCTCAAACTCTCAAGATAGAAGGACATATCAAGAAGAAGAAGGCTCAAGCAGTGAAATATCAGGTAGAAAAGTATCAAGAAACATCAAAAGAAAAGGATACTCACCAGGAACCAACCCCAGAGAAAGATGAAATGAATCTGATCATATCTTGTAATGCATTGGTTAGAGTTACCACTACTCAAACTATAAAGATAGAAGGACATATCAAGAAGAAAAAGTTAATAGTGTTGATTGATTCGGGTAGTACCCATAATTTTATTCATTGTAAGATAGTGAAGGAATTGAATTTCTTCCTATATCCAGCACCAGAGAGTGTTAAGTGATGGTTTTAAGTGGAGGAACCATAAATTTCTTTAGAAAGTTCCATAATATCAAGCTATCCATGGGAGAATATGTATTTAATGGCCCAGTGCTTTCCATTCCAATGAGTGGCATTGATGTTGTACTAGGAGTCCAATGGCTACAATCCTTGGGTACAATAGCTTTTAATTTTCAAGAACTTTTCATGAAATTTTCTTTGGAAGGAAAGGAAGTTGAATTAAGGGGTATCACAGGGAAACTAGGAAATATAATCAGCTCTAACAGAACGACAAAGAGGCTAAAGAAAGAACAATGAGCCGTAATTGCACAATTATGTTCGCTAATGGTTCCCACATCGAAATCATCTATTTCTCCATATCTCCAAAAGTTCTTGGATAATCATTCCAAGGTATTTGAGACTCCCAAAGGTATCCCACATATTTGTGATCATGATCATGCTATTCATTTGATTCCATGAAGTGTTCCTCCAAACATCATGCCTATAGATATCCATATGCCCAAAGGAGTGAAATTGAACATATGGTTGTAGAAATGCTAGAGGTTCGTATAATTATCTAGCCAAATTTGTAAACAAAGCAAGGGATGATGGAAGAATGGCAACGCAGGGTGGGAACTCATTCGAAAGTTGCTAAATATCACAGTTCCAAAAATATTGCCAGAACTTGACAAGGAAGGAAAAATCATATTGGAGACTAAATAATTCACAAAACTGAGAAGTCGACAGCTACGAAATCGATCAATTTCAGAGTATCGCATCAAGTGGAAGAACTTACCCGCTGAAGATTCCACATGGAAGGATGGTAATTTTATACAGAAGCATCCAAAACTACTCAAGCATTAAGGACAACACTTTTTGAAGTAGAGGGGCATGTTAGGTTCCTATACTACTAGTGTAACCCATTATTATTATTAGTGCAACCCCCTTATTATATTGTTGTGCCCATGTAGTACCCATATTGTTATTATCTTGCCCAATAGAAGCCCACTATTGTTACTGTTCTTCCCTTACATTATTATTTCTATGTCAACTCTGATTATATTATGGCCCCTTAGACTCCTATATATAGAAAGGAAGTCTTATCGTTTGTGTCATCCAAGAATTGTTCATTTGTGTAATGTGAAGGAGGTTGCCCCCTCGAAGAGGCTTATTTCTAAGGTGTTGATCTATCTTTCCTATCCTTTTGTGAGATGGTTTCATAACATTGTGTGATGTTTATAGTACACATTTCCAGTGACAAGGGTAGGGAGGTTAAACATGAAAATGTGTTGAGCGGGCACCCATTATTGCAGCAGTTTTGGGATGTATTTCCTAAGGACATTTTAGAGTTTCCACCTTAGAGGTAGGTATACGTTTCTATTGAGTTAGTGCAAGGGGAAACTCCACCATTGAAAGCACCTTACAGGATGAGCACACCTGAGATAGTAGATTTGAAGTTGTAGCTAGACAAATGATACATCAGACCGAGTGTATCAGCTTGGGGTGCACCAGTGTTGTTCGTAAAGAATGAAGATGGTACTCTCATATTCTGCATTGATTATAGGTAGCTGAATAAGGTAACGGTCAAGAAAAGGTACCCATTACTGATGATTGATGATTTGTTTGATCAGTTGAAGGGAGTAGCAATATTCTATAAGATCGACTTGAGATCGTGATACCATCAGGTACGTGTCAAGGAAGAGGATATCTTCAAGACTAGGGATGGGCATTATGAGTTTGTTGTTTATCCATTCAGTTTGACTAATGGTCCATCTACATTCATGTGTTTGATGAATAGTGTGTTAAGCGCTTATTTGGACAAGTTTGTTCTTGTATTCATTGATGACATATTGGTATATTCTGAGAAGAGGAAGAAAATGCCAAAAATTTAGCAATAGTGTTGAGATTGCTAAGAGAGCATCAGTTGTATGCTAATATTAGCAAGTGGAACTTCTCTCAGACTGAGGTACGTTACTTGGGACATGTTGTCTCCAAGGAAGGCATAGCACTGGATCTAGAAAAGATAAGGCCAACATTGAATGGGAAGCTCCTAAGAATGTAGATAAGGTGATATCATTCATGGGATTGGTAGGTTACTACAAGAGGTCCATCAAGAACTTCTCACACATTTCATATCCTATCACATCATTGCAACAGAAAGGTAAGAAGTTTGAATGGATAATGGAGTGTGAAGATAGTTTTGAGCATCTTAAGCAGTTGTTGACACATGCACTAGTGCTAAAGATTGCAGATCCAGGCAAGGAGTTTGTAGTGTGTACATATTCTTGCAAGAGGGGACCTAGTGGAGTTATCATGGAAGAAGGACAAGTAGTGTGCTATGAGTCACGGAAACTGAATGAGCACAGGTAGAACTATCAAATGCATGATTTTGAGCTAGCATTGATTATACACACACTGAAGATGTGGATACATTATCTTTCTTTCTTCTTCTTCTTCTTTTTATAACTGAATATTATTCTATTCTTATATATTTATTTATTTATTTTTATTTTTACTTATTTATTATTATTACTATTATTATTTTAACTGAATATTATTTTAATCTAATATATTTATTTTTTATTTTTTATTTTTTATTTTAATTTTTATTTATTTTATTATCTTCTTTTCAATTAACTTTTAACTTAACCTCCTATTTTTAAAAATTTTTATAATTTTAATTAGTTAGTTATACCTCTATATCTTGTTAGTTATATGTTCTACTCTAATATTTATATTTTCCATTTATCTATTAAATGGTTAATACTTTTAATGATTTATTAAACAACAAATTAAATTTACTTTATACATATAATTTATATATAGGTAAGGTCCCTTATTTACTTTTAATTTATAACTGGTTTGTTTGACCGTGGTCCCTAGTAAAATTTAGACATTCTCCTTGTTAGCCATTAGAGGCTCTGCTCAAATTATTTAACAGGCAAAGATAGATTTGATTTTTCATCTTGTCCTATGATGAACTACACTGGCTTGTTCGAAACGCATCGACAATGATTTTTTGAATGTGATTTACACCAAAATTTATTCTTGTAAGACATTATCTTCTCCGCAGAAGGTTCAAATTGATGAGAGATCAGTGTCGGTTGAGGCATTTGTTTAACCACCTGAATCTAAATGCTAGGTAACCTAGATGGTTGGCTACCCTTAGTGAGTTTTACTTCGAGATCAAATATATCAAAGGGAAAACCTTAGAGTAAAGCTTTTACTCCTCTGCCTTTTTCTCTGCACATGAAAACACATTTGATGTTTGTTTGTGGAACATTTAGACTAACAACTTGTGCATTTATAAAAACATGAAATGAGGCCTTTCTTTTCTTTTTTCTTTCCCAGCATTTTATTTTCCTTTTGCCTTTTCAATTTAGGGTAGCTACCACCTAACATTTTATTGATATGGATGCCTATAAAACATAAACTTTTCTTAACATTTTAACTTTTCTTTCTTTTGCATCCATATCCTAACTTAACATTCGAATTATTTTGACTAATATGCTAACTTATCAAAACCAAATAATGTTACAACATCGGCTCTAGCTGGGGCTACTTCCCCCTGTGGGATGCAAAGAACAAGGAGATCCAAGTGCCTTCTCCTCGAGCTATGGAATCTTTGCTCAAATAGATACTCACTCACATTTTCTTTAGAAATTAGATAAAATATACAGATATTTGTAGATGATAAATGAATGGAAAACCAATACTGAATGTAATGTTTCAAGTATTTCCCATTGATTGGCAATGAGGAATACTCTCCTTCTAGGTTCTGTAGGATGAATGTATTGTTCCCTTTGATTTCTGCAATGCTGAATGGACCAAACCAAAGGTTGTCAAATTTTTCATGCTTTCCTTTATCTTCTCTCCTTGTATCCCATATGAGCACTAGGTTACCCTTCTTGAAATTTCTTTCTCTAGCCTTTTTGTCAAACAGTTCTTTCATCTTATTATGGTACTTCCTTAGCCTGTACTAAATTTCATCCCTGTCTTCATTCAACTCAATAATTTGATTAATCCTTCTTGAGAAATCACCTTTTTCTTCATAGGATTCCTGGAGGAATACCATAACATATAAAGCTAAATGAGTAAGAAAAACTGCTTCCTTGCCATAAACCAATTAGAAAGGAGACTTACCTATTGATTTTTAGGAGAAACTATGTTAGCCCAAATTTCATGGATTAGATGGTTGTCCCAACTCTTTTTATGGTATTCAAGAGTCTTCTTAATAACCTTGAGTAAGATCTTGTTGGAGGACTCTGCTAACCCATTGCCCTGTGGACAGTATGGTGTAGAATGGTGTAAAAGGATTGAATAATTTTTGGTAGAATTCAATCATTTTAACACTGTTGAAAGCTGTTGTATTATTTGTAACATTCTATTGAGGACATCCAAATCTTGATAGGATGTTTTCTTCAAGAAATTTTATCACAACAACATTAGTTTCATTTTTAATAGGTATGGATTCTACCCACTTGGTGAAATAGTCTGTAGCAATTAAAAGCCATCTGTGTTGATTATTGGAATGTGGATGAATTTCCCCTATAAAGTCCAACCCCCATTGTAGAAAATAAGCATGGATAGATACTGGGACCAAAGGAATTACTTATAGTTTATGTTTTCCTGCAAATAATTGGTATGGTTTGCAACTTATTAGTTTTTCTCAAACTTCTTTGAAAAGTGTGGACCAATAGAAACATGCATTAAAATTTTTGTAGGTTGTTGCTCTCTAGGAATAGTGTCCACCACAAAAACCTGCATGGAACTCATCTAGAATTCCCTCTGGTTCATTTTTAGTTAATCACAGAAGAAGGATATTAAGTGGGTCTTTCAAGTATAGATTGGCATTGATAATGCAATATTTCACTGCTTTAAGCTTCAGAGCTTTACACTGTTTCAAATTAAGATCAGCTGGACATTGAAAATATCTAAGAAACTACACAATATCAAAATACCAATAAGAGAGTAGATATTTCTGATCTATGTGAACAAGAACGGCTTGATCTAAAGAAAGAGGTTCTTGTGGATTCTCCCCTTCTCTAAGAGGAGGAGGTTCTTATGGATTCTCTCCTGATATTAAGGAAGGTTCTTGTAGATTCTCCCCCTATGACATTTTAAAAACCAGATTAATCCCCAATAATTTCTAGTTAGATTCAGCTAAAAATTTGGCCAAGCCTTGTCCTTTTACTAGCTTTGTGGTTTTAATTTCGACGACAAATTAAAGGATTTTAGCAATCCATCTCACGCTTCTTCCATCAGTACCAGGCTGAGTCAAAAACAGTTTTGACAACATGATTAGGGACATAAGCTCTAATGTGTGAATGCAGGATATAGTTTATAAAGCCTTTGAGGGCTTGAATTAAGGGATAGCCTTGCTTTTCAATAATATCATACCTAAGTTTAGCATCCCTCGTATCTTTGGAAAAGAAGACTATAGGCTAGTCATCACCGTTTGTTTCTTCTGTAAAAGTACAATAGCTAAGGCTGTCTCGGATGCAAAAGAAAATATGTTAAAATGTGAAGAATAATCAGGGCTAGCTAATGTAGGGGCCTCAAATATGGCCTTTTTGATCTGATGAAAATCATATCTAGCAGGGACTATCCATTTCACTTCATTATTTTTCTTAAGCATATTTGTTATATCTTTAACTATCTCAGGATAATTTGTGATGAACCTTATGAGAAAATCGATCTTTCCAAGGAAGGTTTGTATCTCTTTGTTATTCCTTGGTGGAGACAGGGTTTGAATAGTTGAAACTCACTTTGGGTCAATTATAACTCCCTCCTTGGAGATTATATGCCCTGGTAACTTCACGTCCTTCACAGCAAACAAAGATTTCTTTATATTGATGGATATGCCAAATTTCTTGTACCTGTCAAAAACCTTTCTCAAGTGTTTTAAATGGTTTTCATCAGAATCAAAGAAAACAACTAAATCATCTAGATAAATGGCAATAAATTCAGATGTTTTTCCTACAAATTATAGGTCCATGGCTATCTGTAAAGTGGCTCCAATATTGGTTAACCCGAATGGCATTATAGCATACATGAATGTACCCCAAGGAGTGCTGAAAGTAGTTTTGTCTTGGTCAACTTGACTTACCATAATCTGGTTGTAACCAGAAAATCCATCTAGCATAGAAATCCTATTGGCACCTGAAACTTTTTGAAGTAGATGGTCCATTTTAGGCAAGGGGTAGTTATCCTTTATAGATGATTTGTTCAGGTTTAGAAAGTCTACACATAGCCTAATCTTGCCATTTTTCTTTCTGACAGGAACTAGGTTGACTACCGAATTATAATACCTTAAGGGCATAATGATATGAGCATCAAGTAACTTTTTAAGTTCTTTCTCAATGGTTGGAAATAGTATGGGATAATTCTTCTTAGTCTTTTATGAAAGGGTTTTGCTTCTAGTTTCGGAGGAATCTTATGCTCAATCAAAGATGTATCATAAGTTTTTAACTCATTATAAGACTAGGCGAAAACATTTTTTTAGTTTTTAAGAAGATTCAGGTATTTTCTTTTTACATCCGAAGGTAAGGTTGATGACAATTTGATATTTCTCACATCATCCACATTCCCAATATTGCATTCTTTGACTTATTCTTTATATGAGTGAAACAAGGGATTTTTAGAGACATCATTATTATCAAATAGTTTTTCCAATGGGACTAATCCTTTAGGAGTAAAATTAATAGATAATTGGATAATATAATGATCGACAATTTTAGGACTGAACGAATTTTATGGATTTTGCTGATTTAACTATAGAATATCATTTTGATCTCCTTCAATTTCCATATTTTATAATTCATCATTTACTTGAAGAAAAGATTTCAAATGTTCATCCTCTTCAAAAATATTCTAGTGTTTAAGGTTATCAGGAATTGATGGCCGATACTTGACTTGGATTTGGTATTCTAATGATACTGACTCAGGGATTTTGAAAGAGCTTGTTGAGATAGCTAGTGAATCAACATGCATGTTTTCATCTCTGCAAATAGTAGTTATGTTAAAACCTTGGAAGGAATTTTCAACGGTATCCCAAGCTTCATTTCTGTAGGACCTTACCCTTAGGTGTTTAGTCTAACACAAATTTCTAACTTCACTCACTATAAGCTCATAATCAGAAAATGCACTCAAGTTTTGAACCTTTAAACTTATAGCTAACTCAAGACCAAAAGAAAAGCCTCATACTCAACCACATTGTTGGCAACAACAAATTCAATTTTACATTACTAAGTAATGTTTTCCTTATTTGGTGATATTAGAACAATTGTTGCTCCTACTCCTTGTTTTTTGTAAGAGCCATCAAAGTAAATTTTCTAGACATTGGATTCTACAACTTTAGGTTTGGAAATAATATTTTCAATGGCAAGTTGAGTATTTGATGAATTTTGTGAAGACAAGTGAAAGCAACCAAAATACTGATCTACTACATAGATAGGGTGGTTTTTTTCTTGATCAAACCTACAAAAAGTATGAAGCAATCTGGCTTCCCTATATAACCTTAAATTATCACCTCCATAAACCAAGATAGTAAAAAAAGACATGTCCATTTGAAGTGATCGTCCAAATTTAGCACAGCATGATATTGATAGGAGGATGCCAAACTTGGCAAGAATATCAGTGACAACTATGTCTAAAACTATACTTTTGACAGGTATTTGAGCTAAGGTCACAACTAGGTCTTTGATCAATCCTAGGCATGGTACTTTCTTTGAGTCAAAGGTGTAAGGTCATGATAAGAACAGATGACTTGTAATCGAATTTGGTCCATAATTACCTTCGGCATAAGGTTATGAGAGGCTCTAGAATCTAGCATGCATTTATACAAAAGAAAATCATGAGATTTTAATGTTACATAAAATGGTGGAACAATTTCATTGATCATATCAGAACTAGGGCCAAATACAACCAATGGTTTTTCATGATGTAGACTAATAACATCTCCCTCAACATCTAGACTAGGAGACTGTATCCATTTAGACACTTGATTTTTGTAACTAGGATTTTTGGAAAGTTCAGCTAAAGGTATAGGAATCTTGACCCTTTCCGATTCATTTTCAATATTAAAAGTGGTTAGAACAGTCTTGTCAGATGAAAGGGTTTCAATGGATGACTCTATAATCTGAGGTGTTGAAGTTTATGTTTGAATGGTTTTCATTGCAGGTTCAATTATGGTGGTAGATTTTGGATGTCTTCTGGCACCTGATCTAGGCCTTAGATCATACCTTTTATTCAATTATGCAATCAAAAATTCAAATTATGCTAAGTATTTTGAAATTTGAGCATCTCGTGGTTCTTGTTTAAAATACTGAGGTGAGGATGAAGGAACTATGGCCATTTGTACTAACGATGAATCAATATTATTGATATCTTCACCAATTAAAGGGCCTATATCCTGTTACTATTGACCATCAATAATCAAAGGTGGTTGAATGTTTTGGTCTGAACCCGGTTTCTAAAGAATTTTCATTGAGGAGTTCTTCTGAACTAAGTTTGAGCTTGAAGTCTAACAACAACTTGCTGAACAGTTCTAGGTTGTGTTTAAATTTTCGAAATCCTATTAGAAAGGTTCCTGACCAAAGATGTAATTTCATCAATTTTTTGATCTTCAAGTTTAGATTTGGAGGAGGATGAGTCATCAATCTTAGATTTTATTTTTGTTTCTTCTTCTTCTGCTTTATCTTTGAGTTTTCCAGAAGCTGGCCTATTGGCTTCTACCACTATAGCATTTGTTTTCATGTCTCCTAATGTATTAGAAACTCTTTCCCTTAGAATGACAGCAAAGTCATCATCAAATGCTTTGGAAAATCTGACCTTTGCAGCTACTACTAGTGGTTTACAATCACCGAGCATTTTATGATAGAGTTTGTTAAATGTTTTGATGAATTCAACAGCTGGTTCACCAGTGTTTCTCTTTAATTCTTCAAATTTAGTAAGGAAGTAAATAGGATATTTCTTTACCCCCCATTGATTTTTGAATATAGTTATGAGCTCATTCCAAGTTCTGATAGAGTTAGCTTCGAGCTGCCTAAACCCGACCCTAACATTTCCTTCTAAAGATTGTACAAATAATATCATATAAATATTTTTCTCTTCTATGTTCATATTGTCAACAAAATCTAAGAGGGCTGATACATTATCCTCTATTGAGGGACCTATTTCTCCATTGAATCTTGGCAATTGTTTTAGATAACCATTAGGAAAATTTCCCAAGTTTTTAGGGAGAGCTATAGCAGCATACCTATCTTGCACAATGGGTTAAGAAGCCATAACAAAAGGAGGAGTATGGGGTGTCTGAGTGGATGTTGATGAGGAAGAGGAAGATGATGAAGATGAAGATGAAGGAGATGAAGATGAAGGAGATGAAGATGAGTCAATAGGTGTATGAATATGTGGCGGAGAGGGAGGATACCTATTTAAGGATTTGAAAGGGGTTTTGATAACGAATTTCTAAACTCCTAGTGGGAAGTCTTCCTTATTTTCAAACAAAGGATTCGAATAGATAGAAAATGTCTCTTTAAGATTAGTTGAGGATGATGGAATAGAATAAGGAGTTGGTGTAATCAAATTTTGAGGTTTGAATACAGGTAGATGTAAACCCAATTCTTCCTCAGATGAAGTTGATTTGATAGGAATGGATGGAACTTGATATGATTCAAGTGACCGTATTAAAAAGGCTAATGGAAGGTCTACTCCTCTAGAAATATGATCAAAAACCCTAGGAGGTATTTCAGTCCAATCAGGATGGGTTGGTATAAATGAAAAGGGATCTACAAATGGAATGTCTTCAAGGTGTAAAGCTGAAGAAGAAGAAGGTGTTCTACATCTTCTCCTTGAAGAGGTTCCCCTGATAAGTCTTTTTGGGTTTGGTAGAGGGTTAAGAATCTCATAATCATAACGTGATCTAGTATGCTTAAAAGGAGCCAGCTTGGACAAGTGGAATCTCTAGGTGAAATATTTTGACCCATAACCTGATCCTTTATTCACCTTAAAGGAAAGGGAAGATCATTGTCCAAGGGAAAATTTAACTTTCAATTCTTCACTCCCCAAAAATGACACCAGTCTAATGTTGTCCTTTGAGATAATCTAAGGTCAACTGGCCATGCCAAAGAATCTAAAATGTTTTGTTGATTTTAATGGTTTGGATAACCAGTGAACTATTTAAAAACAGATGCTTTAAATACATGTGGTTACTTTGATTTAAGTAGGATGGATAAGTAGAATATAAGGAAGTATAAGTCATTTAATATTCAAACTGATTATTTAACCATTTATAAGAAGAAATCAAGAAAACTGTGTTTTCTAGATCAACATAATATAATAAAACTATTACAAAAATATAGTGCAATTTGAGTTCAAAGAGGAATTTACAATAACAGATAGTTCTGCAAATTAATCTCTTATTTAAATGCAACTTCATAGTGGATTCAAAATGAAAATGAGATGCACTTAAATTTTCAATTGGGTGATTGTAAAATAATTAAATTATATGAAGAATAGATAATGAAAAACATGATGAAAACAACTCACTGAGAGACAATGCATATAAAGTAAATCAAAAATATTTTATTTAATTAAAAATGCTCCAGCTTAGTACAAATATGTGTGATAACTGGTTCAAGGGTGCAACCCTCAATACTTTAATAGACTGAAGTATTCAAACAAAATTACAAATTATTACGATAAATGCTTGAGTGATACATCATTCTATTATTACTTAAAACTAATAGAAACATAATTAATTCAGTCAAAATGAATGAATGTAAACATCTGGCCTAGTTTTGAAGGAAAGTTGTTGCTGAGTGGCAACTATTTGGGTGTTGAGTTGGTGAAGCTGATGTGTCCTTTAATCATAAAAATTACATAACTTATCCCACCTTTCTTCATCCAGAACAACTATGTTGGCTTATTGGGGCTTGACCCAGGTTTAGAAATGTTTAGCCAAACAAATCCCAACACTACCAGCCCTTTTGGCAACAATCTGTAGAGCGTGGAATGAAGTCTCACCCGAGGTAGTATGGGAGGGTGTTGGAACTAGTTTTTCGCACCCTAGGGATGTCTTGATGAGGACTGGAGGGGTCGCAATGGGTCGCAAACCAAACTACGCACTCGTGCTACTTTGTGTAGTTGTTTGGCCTTCACGAAGATTCGTGATGGGGTGCTTCCTAGATTCTTATTATTATTGCAGTTATTACAGATCTAATCTATTCCTTAAGGTCTTTAATTGAGCATTCAACAGTTAAAACTAATGCACACAACCATAAGTCTTACAAATATGCATAAAATCATAACATAAGAATAACATATAGATCTGTGATCAGATGCATAAACCAGAATCGAGAATAGATACACAATATTTCAGAAACACTTATCTTTATTAATGCCCTCTATCCAATTATAATCAACTTCCTGCCCTGTGCACACAGCTACAGGGGTTCGTGCACATAATTGCAGACTCTAGCCAAGCCTCTGCACACACAGTTATAGAGCCTCTATCTCCTACTACAACCCAAACTTGCACTTCACAGACTCAGATCTACTATCTCCTTTAGACACCCATATTATTTCTATATCCAAAAGGCTACCTTACACTTAGAGCCTTACTCTTATTTATACATTCCCATTGTTCGTGGACCATGGGCAAGCTGACACATTCTAGATCAACTTATAATATTTTAGGGCAGACTACCCTTGCACTTGACCGATTACAATTCGCGCTCTGCACACTTTGCAGAGCTTTTACAGTAAAATACCCAAAAATGTGGGCTTCAAGCCCCAAAACCATTATGCGGGGGATCTGCTACCCAATAGGCCCCCAACAAAATCATCATGACCTGTCTTGAGTCACTCGTCGGTGTGGTGAGACGTGCTACCCAGGCTTCACGGTTCACCATCCCTAATAGTGACAAACTATGCCTTCTTGTTCCATCCTTTCTTCTTGCAATGCTTCTTCAAGCTCCTAATCCATTGCCCCTACTAGTTTGCCTAACTGATGATGCTCGTTCTACTCCGCTAGATTAACACAAAGTAGCTTCTCATAGGATTTTAGCTCTAGGTAAAATGCCAGAGCCATGAACTCTTTGTGTACATACATCAAGTTTGCAATTTCTGGTCTCGTATACTCAATATCTACCATAGCTTGTGTTGCATTTTTACGAGAGAGGTGTTTCTGTCCGCGAGATCCGAATCTTCAAGGCTTGCCAAAGATGAAATTTTAAGTAGAATTCCATCGTTTGTATCAAAATTCACTGTCTTTCCTGTAGCTTTCATAGATTGCTTGCTAGATCATGGTTTATGGAGTGGCATCCGGACGTGTCCTACTACTTGTCTGAGAATTTCTAATACATTTCCCACCTTTGGCGTTGAGCTCAGCATGGCACCCCCGACTTTCAACATTGCAAGGTCTTGGGTCTCCTTTGAAAGCACTCGGCTTACGCCCCCACTGTCGAGGTTCAACAGTTCCATATCTAGTGGAGGGCACAATAGCTTCATTCTCTAGATACTACAGTTTGTTTGGTGGATGCTCCACTGTGATTTATATGCCTGTGGAAATTCAAATTTAGTCATTCCCTCCTTTTCTGGCCCATTAATGCTAGATTGACTGTAGATTGTTTGAAATCGGGCTTGTACTTCGTGTCTTAATTGCTCGCCGCCCACTACTTTTGTCCATAGCTCGGACTTCTTGTCATGAACAATGATAGTAATGGTCACCTCTGTCCTTGTCAATGTAATAGCATAGCCCCTTATGTGCAATCACGACCCTTGTGACATACCGACTCTACATGCAACCATGTTGTTACGCAGCTCCCTCATAGATTGCTTTATCATCTCGCACTCTCTTTCAACAGTCCCAAGCGATGAGACTGTACTTTGGTCAGTTAGTCAGGCAGTCAGCCCACCCATGTAGAGCTTCAGGCGATTGCCATTTACTCTTCCTGGGAAAGGCTCTCCATTAAGCTTGTTGAGTTGGACCATGCCTCCATCCATGACTTCTTTGACTACATATGGTCCTAAACAATGCATATGGAGTTTTCCAAGGAATTTCTAAAACTTGTTATCGCACAACAATATTAAATCATTTTCTTTGAACGTGCACAACTTGATATGGCGATCATGCCAAGCCTTCTTGCACCGCTTCTGTACTTGATGGAATCCCGCTAGAAACCATTCCTCCTCTAGTTCTTCTAGTTGCACGACCTTTTCTTCCAATGCTCCATAGTCTGCCATGCTTGTCATTGCTACTATTCACAAAATGGTACAACGTATTCCATTGGCATTATGGCTTTCGTGCCATAGACTAACCGGAAATGTGTATGACCTATCAATTTCTTGCAAGTGGTTCGTTATGTCCATAGCATAGCCAAGTATGCGTAAATCCCAATCATTTCACTACATGTTACAGATCTTGGTCAATGCAGTCTCTAAAATCTTGTTGAAAGCTTCAACTATCCCATTCATTTGCAGATGATACGGTGTACTTTGTTGATGATATACCCGGAATTCCTTAATGAGTGCAATAATAGTTTCATTTATGAAGTGTGTTCCGCAATCACTCATTATAATTTTCGGGTATCCAAACCATGTCAACACATTCTAGAACAAAAATTTCATGGCTATAGTGTTTGTGCAGTCCTTAACCAATTGTGCTTCTACCCATCAAGTCAAGTATTCTATCACGGTGATGATATAGCACGCACCCATCTTTCCTTGAGCTGTGATGGGCCGCATAAAGTTGATCACCCATTTTTTGAATGACTGTAGCATCATCTATGGATTGAGTGGCATTTCATCCCTGTGTGATGGTTTCCCAATCTGTCGACATATGTCACAGGCCCGGTAGTACGTTTTTGAGTCTTGATGTAAAGTTGGCCACCGGAGTCTGGCGCGAAGAATCTTTTGTGTTGTCGCCCTCCCCACATAATGGCCTCCTACAACCCCTCCGTGTGCTTGTATGGGGATCTATCCTCATTCAAATTCAGGTACATATCTTCGTAATATTTCGTCATTTCCCATTTTGTAGAGGTGCCCCGCGATAACAGTAAAATCCACCGCTCGTACCGCCAATTCTTTCTTCTGCTGGACTGAATACCCCTATGGTACGGTCCCTATGGTTAAGAAGTGGATTATATCCATGAAGTGGCCATCCATGACACACACTGCATAGAGTTTTGCATCAGGTAGTCCTTCCTCCAAATTTGTTGTCTCCTCACCATTCTCAATTCGGGACAAGTGATATGGGCCTGCATTTAAGCATCCTGGCTTTACGATGACCATGAAATCATATTCTGGAAATAGTAACAGCCATCTACAAATGCAACCCCCAAACAAAGGCTTGTTGACCAGGTATTTCAATGCGGAATGACTGTTATACATTTTAAAGAGCCCACCAAGTAAATAGTGGCGGTATTTCTATAGTGCATACATCATCGCCAATCCCTCGCACTCAGTAGTGGAGCAGTTATTTTCTATTTTAGACAATCGTCGACTTGCAAATGGGATCAGGTGATCAATGTCTTCAGCTCCTTCCTGCATGAGTATAGCACCCAGCGCGATACACGATGCGTCAACGTGTACATGAAATTGAATGTCCCATTTTTGGAAAACCAAAATGGGGGTGGATGCCATCTTTTCCTTTAGAATCTCCAAACTCTACTTACATTCATCATTCCAACAATATGTAGTGTCCTTTTTCAACAAATATTCCATTGGTGTTGTGATTTTTGCGTAGCCCTTAATAAACTTTTGATAGTATCTAGTGTGTCCCAATGTGGTATGGAGTTGTTTGACACTGCACGACGCTTGCAGATTGAGTATGACAACAATTTTCGCAGGGTCCACCATCAGGCCCTGTCTGCAGACTACATGGCTGGAAAGTTGCCAAAAGGGACAAGGAATGTACACTTTTTAAGATTTAGTGCAATCTGGTGTCATCAACATGTATCCAACATCAACTGTAAGCTTGCTACATGTTTCTTGACTAACCCAAATACAATCCAATCATCAAAATAAACCTCCAAAAACTTATGAATGAATTCCTTGAACATAGCCACTGCTACGCCTGAAAATATCACTGCCACGTTCTTCAACTCGAAGGGCATAATGGTGTACTGAAAACATCCCCATTAGGTCACGAAGGTGGTCTTGCTCCTATATTCCGACACGATGTTGAATCGATGGCATCTCAAGAACCCATCTGTGAATGAGTACGCTTCCTGGCCACCAACATTCCCCAGGAATTCATCTGTAAATGGGGTCGGGAATGGGTGATGAACACATGCATCATTTAGTTTTCGAAGGTCCATGCAAATTCAAATTTCACCCTTCTATTTTTTCTCTTGTACTGTTAAAGGACTCACCCGGTCAGACTCTTCCACAAGTTCAATAATTCCTGCTGCAAGCATTCTGTCCAATTCTTTGCATATTTTTTCCTTGTACTTCAAATTCAAACAGTAAGGACGCTACTTAACTGTCTTCACATCTAGCTCCAAAGTTATCTTCATCATCCCAAGTCACCAAAAATCCCCTTTAACTCTGTCATTTTGGTCAGGAATAAGTCTTGATATTCGTGCAGCAACTCGATGACTTTATCCAACGTGGCATCATCCCAATCGTCCCCCAAGGTTTCATACTTTTTCTCGTCATCTCTACCAATGTTTACTTGTTTATCTTTTAGTGGCATTGTGATGTCGGGGTCCTCGATGGAAGGTCCTCGAACTTCGTGGCTCCCTTTTGTTTCCAGGATGTTAATGTTTCGTGGTTCATCATCATCATCCTCTGCTTGCATGTTGTAACATTCTAGGGCATGGCTTAATTGATGTGACCATTCTGGTTGAATGATTTCTTATGGTTCCTATGGTAATTTGAAGATAACGACTTTCACAATTTGCAGTGGATCGTCAACAATATCCATCCATTGGTCTTCAAATAAGAATGTTAATAAAAACCCTTCGTGCAAGATATCCCATTCACCTGTACCATGTTGGATCTTTGTCTCAATATACTAGTTTTTGGGGATGAAATGCAAGGTATGATAGAATAAATGTACCCATTTAGGCTAGGGCTCTTCACCATAGGCTTTGTTCCATTTTACGAGATGCATGCACGAGTCATCGCGTCCATCATACTTCTCAGTTATTCATAGTTCCATCTTCCCAAACCTTAGCTGCATCATCCTTATGCAATCATACCAGCTTTCAAAATTTCCTTCATGTTTTCCCCACCAACGGGCAAGTGTTGCGCACAACACCCACTTTAATGCATCGAACCTCTGGTGCTCTGGTACTACACTCTCAAACTTGTTTAAGAATTTGTCCACTGTTGTTATTCCATCATATGTTGGTAGATCCGAAGCCTAGGCGGTTACACAACATAGTGATTTGGTCATCATATTACTATTTAGCATCGATACTTCACTCAACCGATTGTGCCATCGCTCATCTTCTTCATTGGACTCCGATAGGCAGGATTCTGCATGCTTCCACGGGCTCCTTTGATCTGTAGTAGGATGTAGTGAATCTTGGTTCCACACAGTTAGTTTGTAGATACAATCTAGCTCTTCATTGCTTCCATCGTCGCACATAGGTTTTGTGTAACGTTGTCCTTTGGGAGGATCCAACGGAACTATCACACCTAGGGACTTTGTCTCAAAAATCATTTTCTGCTTTTTTAGATTGATGACTTCATTCATATCCATTTCCCAATCTATTCCAAGCAATGTGGGGTAAGGGTTATTGTCATCCACAATCTCTATTACCTTGAAGTCTATCTGCATGCTCACACCATCGATATCCAGTATTACTCCTGTCAATCTTCCCATGGGAAAGATTTTTTTTTGGTTCACCATCCGCAGTTGAATGGGAGACCACTGTAGTGTAGGCCTGCCCATGTGTTCCTAAGTTTGCTTTGGTAATACGTTTGTGTCCTACCCTAGGTCTAATATTACTTGATCCATCTCATATTCACCAATTTGCACTGTCAAGTGCATTTCCCGTCTGGTGCGTAGGGCATGCTTCCCCATTTTTAAAATTACTCTTGGCTCCCCTGACCCTACGCACCTAGTGATCAATTCTTATAGTCCTTTAACTGTCTTATTATCACACAGTAGCTTCATACATGTCTCTAAAAAGGTAGTTAGCATCGAGGGATCCAGGTCCATCTCTAGTTGATTCCTACTACTTGAATTTGAGACCTCCGTGAAGCTCTTCTTAGCTTCCATAAACGTTTCTTTTGGGTGGTTCAAGTAAATTTAGGTTCCTTTGCATGAGCCTTATGTATCTAGGTGTCTTTCTTCAGGGTTCTTCCCCTTATCCTCCCCCATGGTCGTGCCACTCCTGAGCATCATGTTCACGTTGGGGTCCTCTTCGCCATGGTTTGGACCTCATTATTTGGATGTTTTGGGTCAGAGTGGGCTACAACACCCCTTTTTTGTGCATTTGTGCCATCAGCGTCAAACAATCTATCATTTCATGCTCAAATTTTTCACAGCATGGGTAAGATAATCTCATTGGGTCAGTACAATCACGAGCGTAGTGCCCAGGGCCTTTGTAATTGTAACACATTAGTTGTCTGTAGCCTCTCCCGGGCCCAATTTTCCCGCGACCTCGACCTTGCAATTGGAAGCCACCCCACACTATTGTTGTAGCTGGATCGAGGCCTCACATTTCTATCTCCATTTAATATGTTAGAGTCCTATCCATCATTAGTTCATAGCTTGGACATGTTTGATCATCATTACCCACTGATCTACAGAAATTACACTACAATTTCTACGAAGTTTGGATATATTTCTGCAACAAGTGACAGTTATCTGTTGTGTGCTTCTCTCCTACCTGAAAAATTGCCCACCAAAGAGCAGAGGACGCACTCGGACCTGCCTATGCCTCTGGTCTCAATGGCATTGGTTACCCTCCTGCCAAATAGTTTGCGAATACAGGACAGTGATCTTTATGGTGACCCTGGCCCTTACATTTTATACACCACACTCCTTCATGCACCTCGGGCCGAGGAACCCTATACTGCTTCAAACTTTGCATCTCCAAGCATATATTTTGTAGTTGCACGTGGATTTACTGGACTCTTGACCCCAGATCTTGTATCGGTGTTTCATGCAACCACATCGCCATTTCCAATGCCTCTGCCTAGGTTGAGAGATTTTGTTGTGACAGTGCTATCCTTAGGTGTGGTGTCAAAGATGCCACAAACCACACATGGTGTTGTTCATCCATCAGTGTCATATTAGCCTCACGGATCGCACTTTTCAGCCTTTGATCTAGATCCCAGGAGGTTTCACCTGGAAGCATCATGATTTCCTTGAATCCTATAATTAACTGTGTCTCCAATTTCAGTCGACTAAACTCTCTATTCAATGCAATCTGAATTTCTCCTATTTGGCATTCGAGTGATCATTTGAATTCTTGATATACCAAGTCAGCACGCGATCCTACAATGCACTTACCAATGTGGCCTTTTTAATTTTATGATCAATAACCCCATGCACCTCCCACACTACCCTTACTACAAACCAAAACTGATTGGGATCTTTGATTCCTACCCCTCTAAACATAGGAAACTTGATGGCACTCACCATGCTAAACTGCTAGTTTGGTGGAGGTACAGTGGGCGAAGTTAGAGGTGAAGAAGGCGATGGGAGTGGTGGTGTTAGAAAAGATGACAATTGTGGAATGCGCTGCCCAATCAAACTGACCACACTCCTTAGAGAAACCCAATCATGCTCTTCCCCACTTGCTCGTGGGGGAGAAATTAACGGACTATTTCCTAACCCTTTGATCGCTTTGAATTTCCTTCCGCTTTGCATCATTCTGCTCATTAATTTATGCGCATCACCCGTTTTTCTCCTAACAACATTTTAATTCAGGTATTTAAAGACTTGATGTACTTACCTCACGGTATTTTGAGAAAACGTTTGTCGCCTCCACTGTAGCTGACAGTTGTGTCTATCACAAATTTAGTGATAAACCCTCCTATTATCTAATCCAACCAATGATCTACGGCCTTCACGATATTATCTTCAGATGCCTCTAGCCTGCGCACCATCTCCGGAGCCCACACTATCGGCTAATCAATCTTCCACCTTCCCGTGCTATCTGTTAGGCTCGCAATCCACTCATACAGTTCTAACGAGAAGGATGCGAAGAAGATCTCATGGATTTCCATGTATATGTAGCGATATAGCCACCTCTTCTCAGATATTTGTGGTGTTTTGTTTTCCTATACCACAAACTCATGAATATTTTCATCCAACCAATCTTCAATCTCTTTCTTCGTATGGTTCCAGCGTTCTGACATCAAGCATCCCTTAGGCAGATCCCAGTCCCAGCAATGGAACCATTTTTTGGCTTATTGGAGCCTGAGCCAGGTTCAAAAATGTTTAGCCAAACAAATCCCAACACTACTGGCCCTTTCGGCAATAGTTTGTGGAGCACAAACTGAAGTCTTACCCGAGGTAATATGGGAGGGTGTTGGAACTAGGTTTCTACACCCTAGGGATGTCTTGATGAGGTCCGGAGGGGTCGCATACCAAACAACACATTCGTGCTACTCTGTGTAGCTGTCTGAGCTTCGTGAAGATCTGCAATAGGGTGTTTCCCAGATTCTTATTATTATTATAGTTATTACAAATCTGATCTATTCCTTAAGGTATTTAATCGAGCATTCAATAGTTAAAACGAGTCTGTGCAACCATAAGTCTTACAGATACGCATAAAATCATAACATAAGCATAACATATGGATCTGCGATCAGATGCATAAACCAAAACCCAGAACAGATACACAATATTTCAAAAAAACTTATCTTTATTGACGTCGTTTATCTAGTTACAATCAACTTCCTGCCCTGTGCACATAGCTATAGGGGTCTATGCACACAGCTGTGGACTCTAACCATTCCTCCGCGCACACAACTACGGAGCCTCTATCTCCTACTACAACCCAAACATGCACTTCACAAACTCAAATCTACTATTTCCTTTAGACACCCATATTAGTCTATATCCAAAAAGCTACCTTACACTTAGAGCCTTGCTCTTATTTATACATTCCCATGGTCCGCAGACCATGGGCAAGCTGACACATTCTAGATTAACTTATAATATTTTAGGGTGGACTACCCTTGGACTTGACCCATTACAATTCATTCTCTATGCACTTCGCGGAGCTTTTACAGTAAAATACCCAAAATGTGGGCTTCAAGGCCCAAAACCATTATGTGGGGGATCCACTGCCCAACAAACTATCTTGGTTACTTTGCAGTATATTTCATCTACCTCAGTATATCGAGCAAAAGTGGGTTTTACAGTGAAAATATGTTTTGTCTCAGGTTGAATAAAACTGATGTTGTTGATGGTTTTGTAAAACGCTCTGCGTGTCATAGAACCTTTAATGTTGGAGGACTTAGATATATCCTTGGAAATGTCTTGAACCTTCTTCACATAGTCTTCACTGGTCATTAATTTATCATTAATTACAAATAATGAAGGTAGACCCTTCTTGTTCAATGCATCAATCCCTTTGAAAAACTTGTTGACTTCTACATCTAGAGAGTGACACTTCTCTGTCAACTGTACAACTAAGTTCTTCTTGGTCAGAACTTTCTTTGCCTCCAAGATGGTTTCTGTTCTATCATCCACTCCTAGATCATCCAGCTCATATCTATTTTTAGAGTTTAAGAATTTTATAATGTTTTTGGCTATAGCAGGCATCTCTCCCAATTGAGCATTTATACCGGGAATGGTCTGCTTTCCCTTTTCCATCAATTCCTTCAACTAAAAAATAATCTAGATACATGGTTAGATTTCATCTATCTCCTTAATGATGTTGTTCCATATGATTTCCTTGACATGACTCAGAGTGTGGCCAATGGAAGACTCAACTACTAACTTCTTCCATACTTCTATCTAATTATGAGCTCTCTAAAGCTCTGTTGCATGAAAAATCTTAGATTTCTCACGATGATCCTCTAAAAGTTTCACTTGATCCTACAACTTCTTGATTTCTTCAGTCTAGAGAGACATGTTTTTCACTGCATTGGCCGACTGGTCTGCAGCATCCCCTCTACTTTTTGTAGTAGATATGGTTGCAGGAATGACTGTGATAGGGAGTGCTTTCAAGGTGGCAAACTTTTTAGTAGCTTTTTCCTTTTCTTTAATTAGCTTCTCCATCTCTGTCTCCATTTTCTTGAGCTTTATAGTCAGCTCAATGATGAGCTTCATCATATCTGCCTTTTGAGTCTCTATATCTTCAATATCCTTGGCTAGAGGATCTTCAGTAGCTGGCAATTTTAACTACTTTCTCAATGCGGCTATGTCCAAATTATTCTTCTTCACAAGTTCTTCTACAACATTGATGTTTGATGGATCATAACCCAGTTTGATTACCAAGTCCTTGAAGTTTTTAATCCCAGTGTCTTTGCCAAGTGCAGAGACCTTCTCCATCTTTAGCTGTGATTGGACATTTTCCAAGGTAACCTACAATTTTGATAAAGTCATGGTAGTGTTAGTGACAGTTGAAAATATCATCTCCACAGTCTACTTATGCATCTCCATCTGATTGATGGGGTGTATATCCTTTACATCAAACTCAAAGGTTGTATTTTTGTAGTCTAATGCAGTCTTGGGCTAGGTAACTTGTGCTTGTAGGAATGCCATTTCCATTTACCCCTTTTCTGAGTCAAAGGCTGATAATAGCCTGCTTTCGGCACCAGAAGTCTGTTTCCAAAATTGGTTGTAAGTGTTAATCTTCAAGGCTTCATTTCTGAATTTTATCTCCTTGAAGATGTCCATTATGCTCTTCTCTAACTCACCTAAAGTAGATGTACCTATCTACATTATTTGTTGCTACTCTTGTGAATGTTGAGGTAGTAGGAGAGTGTGTGGACTAATCACCCACTAATGAGGAAACACATAGCTCATTAGTGGTGATAATGCTCTGCTTCTCTAAACCTTTGCTAAGGCTCCGTCTGGAACTAAGCTTGGCCTTCTTTCTGTACATTAGCTTGAATCCCTCACTGAAAATGTCATTCCCTAAAGGGGACTCTTCCTCTCTACTTCTCTTGGATGTCTTCTCTTGCATGGTAGGAGTATACACTATGGATGATGTTGGGTGTGGAGCTTGATTATATTATGTATTCAAAGGTTTCAGCTGGATGCATACCCCAGGAAGATTATACACCCCTCCACGCGGGGGTGTGGGGCGGACTTGTCCCCCCCGTGGGAGTTCAGGGGGGGCAATCCCCCCCCCCCTGACTGGGGGACCACGGACAAGTGGTCCTCTAGCAGGGGATCAGGGGAAATGCCCCCAAAGCTAAAAACAGATGTAAACTTTCCTTGTAAAAGTATTGTAATTTCTAGTCAATCTAGGTCGTTCATTAGGTGGATGATCTGACGGTAGAATTAATGTTTAGTTTAGGGTTTTTTTCCCTAGAAGGCAACCCCTCGCTAAATATGAGGGAATTGTATTGTGTCTATGGATATATATATTCTGAGTGAGGAAGAGAGAGAATATTGAGAGTGAAGAGAGTGTTACAGTGGATCTGTTGTAGGTTGTACCTCTTCAGTTTGTTGGATAATATAATAAAAGACGGATTGGTTGTTTCTTCGTGGATGTAGCCTAAACTAGGTGAACCACATATCTATGTCTCTCTCATTTTATGTGTTTTCTATGTTTATATTTTTGGAATATTTGATGTGTTCCATTCCTCTGTAATATATAATTTTGTACTAGATGATGATACCTACTTTTCTTATGCCTCCTGAAGGGTATTTTCAACCCATTCTAACTGATTCTTGCATTTCTCTATCTTTGGCCTAGATGTGTGAAATGAAGTAGTAGACTTGGTTTCTACCCTTAATTTAGAAATGATCCCTAATGGATCATATGATCAGGTGAAGCTTAAGTTGAACTGCATTTCCTTTAAGAGATTTATCTGCTTCTTCCCACGCTTCCATGCTATTGCAAATGAAATGGCCAACTTGTGTTTTGATTTTAAATTGGGACCTTTTCTTGGCAGCAACAAAGTGGATTTCATCAATGTTGATCATCTTCCTTATGCACTCCAGAGAAAAAATCCTCATTGGGAGGAATTTTGGCAGCTTGTAAGGTGGGAGTTCACATCCAAATATTCTGATTTCTGTATAATTCTCATAAAGGTACCAGTCTCCTATTTAAACTTGATCTGACAGCTGCAACACCCTGTTGATTTCCTCACTGATCCTTGATTCTATTCTGCTGCTTAGGAGGCCTATTGTTGGGTGAAAAAACATCTCTATAAACTATTTATAAGTGTACTGTTTCTTCTCCTTCATGACCATAGTAGTCCAAAAGATGACTGACTGTTGGTTTCCCTTCTTATCCAGCTTTTAAAAAGATAGGTTGATGTTGTCCCCCTGAAAGTATAGGAAGATGTAGACTAACAAAGAGGCATAATTGAATACCTCTTCAGTTGGGAATTTTATAAGTTTCTAATGAATGGATTCTACAAGAAATTGGCTGATGTTAAATACAATGGAGGGCTTAGAATTGACAAAGAAGATGGACAAAAATATTATAATGGCCTCATCTACCCACTGATCAGAGTAGTAGCCAAGGATGTACGAAACAACTGTAATAATTTGCTTGTCTCTCTCAGCGAAAATGGAGGAGGGATAAGGAGGATTTCTCTTTGGTAATGAAACATCGTGTCAAAAAAACTCAAGAGTTTGGGCTCTCTTGGCAAAGTCTAGTTTCTGGTATAGTTCAACTAGTGCTTCATAGGAAAATGGGGTAGCATTCTCTACTGAGGGAGCTTGCATCATCTAATCAATGACCTAAGGAGTTATGGTAAAAAAAAATTCTCTAGTTGGGGTAACTATCATGCTTTCACTTGGAAAATAGGATGCATGACATTTTCTAATAAAATATGGGGCACTGTGGGTACAAGGAAAGATGTAGTGAGGTAAATTTGACTCCCACAGCTGGATGTCATCAGACTTGTAAATGTATCTTTCCTTGAGCCAACAATACATCTCAAAGAGGTCAAGTTTATAGAGTGTCTCATGGATTTTGTAGTCTCTGTCAGCCATAGGGATGTGGTGAAGATCTATGGGAGGAAAGATCATAGGATTAACAAGTTCCTCTAGTCCTTTATCCTTTGGAGGCATATTGGCTATGGCTAAGAATAGGAGTGAAAATCAATGGAGGTTTGAATGTATAGAGAGGGATCAGGATTTGGAAATAAAACAGAGGTAACGGGCTGAAAATGGTCGAACAGAGAGTGTCACTAGTGGTTGAAGATGATGGGATTGAGTCGAGCAACCTGTAACAAATCAATTAACATTGATAATGCAAGGGTTTAGTAACCTGTTCTCAAATGGGAAGGAGGTTTATATAACAAATTTGGTTTTCTGTTGAAGGTGGCGCGGGTCTATTGAATTAACGGCTAAGCCAATTGAATGCTTAATAGTTTCATTATGGAGGAAATGAATGTGATTTGATGGAGTTAACGAATGGATGAGGTGGAGAAAGGTGAATGGTGGGATTGTAATGACTAGGAAGATGGTATCGGGAGTGAGGAAATAAACATTTCAGAGGGGGGGAGAGTGGTTAGTGGTTTCACTTGATGGGGGTCCAAAATGCTGAGGAGTTGACACATAGGTATGGGCGCATTTGGCATACTAACCATTTCGGACCCCCACACCCCCCCACCCTGATGGTAAAGCTCGAATGGTCAGGGCGGTTGAAATATGATGTGGGCCGTTGGATGTGGGAATATGGGAAGAGATGGAGTGTGACATGGCAAGGAGTTAAATCATGACATGATAGGGTTGTTTGGTGGGGTCAGGAATTGATTTAATGCAATGCTGGGGAATGTACGATATTATAAGGGTGTTAAAACTTAGGCATATGAAGGTGGAGGGAAACGTGAGCGGATGGGGATAATGATTTGGTATTTTATATTTAGGGATATGATTAAGATCAAATAATTGATATATAAACCTTATAGTAAAGATTTTACTCCTCTTCTTCTTTATATGCACATGAAAACACATTTGATGTTTGTTTGTGGCACATTTATACTAGCAACCTATGCATTTATAAATGCATAAAATGAAGCCTTTCTTTTATTTTTGCTTTCCTAGCATTTTATTTTCGTTTTGCCTTCTTTATTTAGGGAAGCTACCACCTAACATTTTATTTATATGGATTTCTATAAAACATAAATTTTTCCTAACATTTTAACCTTTCTTTCTTTTGCATCCATATCCTAACTTAACATTTTGAATTATTTTGACTAATATGCTAACTTATCAAAATGAAATAATGTTACAACACAACACTCATTTAAACCCACATAAGTGTTTATTTTGTGTGGTGTTTAAGAGGTTATATGGTTTCATTTTGTCCTAGGTCAAAATGGTCATGAATTTTCCTCCTCCCTACACTCTTCAGTAAACTTAAAGTTTGGAAAGGAAGGAAAACCTTTCACATAGATTCATTGCTAATTATGACGAGATAATGGAAGTGTTTATACCCCTATTGGAGAAAGGTGTACCATTTGTGTTGGATGACTAGGTACATAGGTATTTCAACTCTTTGAATAAATCTTTACTATCTACCCCACTATGGAGCCCTCTTGACTATACTCAAGCATCGTTTCACTATCTCACAACCTCTAAATTGACCATTGTTATGGTTCTCATCTACGAGGATGATATGCAAACTGAAAAAATCATTTATTACCCTACTAAATTCCTCACGGGTCATGAGATTTAGCATTCACACATTGAAAGGTTAGCCTTAGTGATTTCTTATGTTGTCCAATGTTTATGACACTATATACTCTTGCAAAAGACAATATCTGTTGTAGATTCCAACCCAATGCAAAAAATTCTTGGTCATTAGATACTTTGAGGAAAATATTGAAAATGGAATAGCATCCTATAGGAGTTTAATTTGGGACTTTCCATTTTGAAATATAAGAGTCCATTGTCCTTCACTAAGTTAATGTCTAATCTTCCCCAAGCATTTAAGGAGCTCATTGTCGATGATTCATTCCACATTACAAGTCATTATTCATGATCATTTTATTTGATACCTGGTCTGTATATGTCTTTCTATATATTCAAACTTAATGGTTTTAGCCCTAGTTATTCATGATGTGCATTAACATATACACCATTAGGATAACAAATATGTTATTATCAATGATATTGTTTGTTATCATGGAGTGAATATGATGTTACATCAATGTATTACCTATGAGGAGATTTAATGAGTCTTGTTGATTTTACATCAATGTATTACCCATGAGGAGGTTGAACACGTCTTAAATGATTTCCATACTATAGCATGTGGTAGCGATTTATCAAGGATTTCTATAGTCTAGTTAGTTTTGGATGTCAGATACTTCTAACCCTCAATCTTTAAAGATTTTATTATTGTGATCCAAAAGTGATATCACTACCAAATATTTACAAAATTATGTATTATAAGCTTATTCCACTTCATCGTGTGGTTTATTTTGGAGACTTTTCTAGAATGTGGAATCAATTTTAGGCAATGTGAACCTATCTTTGTCAATGGACAAAGTTACATTACCATCATCATAAACGAATTTACTATGTAGATTGATATTATTGCGTACTTTCACTGATGACAAAAACATTGTGGCCTTTTCTTCATATTTATAATTATCATTAGAAGGGTTGGCATACCAAAGATAATTTTGATGGACCATGGTTCCTACTTTTGAAAATAAATGATGATGGAACTAGTATCCAAGTTGGGTTTTGGTCATGAATACTTGATACCTTATTATCCCATAGCAAATCAAAATGGAAATGGAACCAATTGTGTTTTGAAAACCATGATCCAATGCATGGTAGGTATTGAAGAAAATAATTGGCATTTAATACTGATTTCCACATTATAAGCCAATAAAACCTTGACAAAAAATTCTAATTGATTCACTCCTTTCCGACTAGTTTATGGACTGGATTCTATTTTATTAGTTGAATTCTCATTAAAGAACATCATAAAACTCTTTACGAATGGCCCTATTGAGGAAGAAATACTATGCATAAGTTTCAATGCTACATGGTGTTTCTACATATTTTATATTAGATTGGTCTAATGTGTGCTTCTCTTTTGTTATTGTGTATTTTTGTTTTGTTCATTTTCTTATCAAGCTTGGTGTTTGACAATAATATGTCAAATCTCTTATTAGTCTATTTTGCCTTTGTAGATGACACCAATGTATCACTCTAAGCATCACTTCTAGCATTTGGGTACTCTTTTCATCCATTGAAATGTTGGTGATATTTGGGGGAATCTAACTTTTCCTTATAAGCAACAATGTTCTAGATTATGGAACCATCATTAAGCTTGTATATGACCCTGTTACCCTCAGTATACACCATTTTGTTGTTAAACTCTGCTCCCATATTTTAGTCTCGTAGCCTAACCACATCAATTATGTGGGGAATCGTATGTTACTTCATCAGTACATACAAGTACATCTCCTTGATTGATATTTTATCTATATTGAATACTTGCAAATTCCACAAGACTCTAATCACTAAGAAATTCTCTATGTAATGATGTTTTAGATTGGAATTTTTACATTAAGTCATAATTTTCAAAATCACAAATGCATGTACATAATTTACATGGGTGGACTAGATAAATAATCTGCAGATTATAAGTAGAGACTGAGAAACAATACACGCACACAAACACACACACACATATTATATTTTTATGCATTAATCCCAAAAATTTGGTATAATGTAAAAAATAGATGCTAAGGTTTGGGCTCATAAACCAATTTACAACACACATATGGTTGACTACATCAGACAATAACTACGTACTAGTGAACTATAACAAGGATAATCACATCAGTGTTAATGATAACATATGATAACATGTTCTATGCATCATAGGAGGCTCCTCCAACAAGAGGACACCCCCATGATGTGTCACTGTAAATGATATTGAACATCATCAATGGCTAGGGGATGAATACCCATGGTCAATACCTCAATGTTGTAAGTAAAACTACATAAATCATCATCCTCACCCTCCTCACAATCCTCCTCATCCACCTATTATGCTAGTAATCATCAATGAGGATATAGAGATTACCCAAGGGGTGGAGTAGGTGCCATATATATTTCAAAGAAACATGACTAGTGTAAGGGACAAAATACCAAAAAAAATCAAAATTTTCAACATTGAAAAACATTTACTCACTAATGTCACTACATTATATTTTGGGGTGAAGGGCTAGATCTTCTTCACCACAAAAATCAATACCAAAGTAAAAATAATAATCTATGAATACATATACTCAAACCAAAAGAAAATATTCTCATCATACCAACATACTAAGAATAATAATCTATGAATACATATACTCAAACCAAACAAAAATATTCTCATCATACCAACATATTATTGCACCTCCTCCTGAGCGAGACATAAACTTTGTCGAGTGTGTCATACATGGACTGGATGGGCTTGGATATTATTTTTTCATTAGTCTCCACATCAGTGGTACTCTTCCAAGGATGAATGAGACTAAGATACCCCCTTACATAAACAATTTATGTCTCCTTGTTCTTCACTTCACTTTTTATTTCATATTGTTCAACAACATTACACACCAGTTGAAAAATGTTAACTTCAAATAGCTCACTATAATGTCTCTTGTTCCCTAGAGGCCATGTGGGGCCCTATGAAATATACTATTTTCATAATGGAGAATATAATAGTGTGAATATCTATGTCAATCACATCCTTGATTTGGAGTCTTCCACTAGTTTTATGAGATTCAGGTCTACAATATCAAGCCACATATTATTCCACATTATCCTCACTAATAGTGAGGAAGTTGATGTATTCTATATATAGGGTTATAATTTTATATTCTATCATAGATTACTAGTTTGTGTGATCCTACATCCCCATAAGCCTATGTAAGAAATGCACTTAGCTCTTCATTTTTTGAGTCTTGAATAATTTTTGGAGGCTACTTGAACACAATGATCATATAGTGGGAGGATGTTGTAGGGATCTAGTGTCATCTTTCTCATGCTTTCCCTCTATATCCAATCAATAGTTTTTAATAATGACTATAAAATTCCTCTTAAACAAATGAAATAAATCCCTAGATATGAGATTTTCATGGCTCATCATCTTGTCCCTATGTCTGCTAGGAAATAATCACATGTACTAGGTGTTAGACAGGGTAATTAGGGCCTTAGGATTGTCATGATAGGCTTGGATGGGGTGATTGTGCTCTAAAATTATAAATGGACTCATTACTAAGCCATCCTTTAGGGAAAATCCATAAAATCTACATTAAAATTATGAGGAGAGTAAAATGACTAACCTGGATAAGGCAACACTCTAAATAGTGATGTATAACTCCTATAATCTATGTCAAAATAACAAAGTGGGAATTATTTTCCTCCAAAAGGGGAAAAATCTCCACTATTACATGCACAAATTATGTTTTTTTCTCCTTGATAAGTTTTTTTTACCACATATGAAAACATAAGTAATGCATTTTTACGCTAATGTCTATTGTGTGCACTCATTTATTTGTATCTTTTGATGTTTTAAAGATCTTGTTTTAGAGATTTCCATGGCTATTGACATTCCTTAAATTAAAAGTCTTATTTTATGAATGGAATAGGCATGATAGATATTAGCCTCAATGTACCATGACATCTAGTGGATCTTAGGTTCATTCTGTTGACCTTAGGGATAGATTTGTCCTTGTTTTTTCCATTACATTGTTGACCATCTATGCAATATTCATTGTGCCATAGGTTCAATCTTGTTAGGTTGCGACAATATCCCCTTATTATTCAAACATCATAAATTATGAAATAGAGCATACCTCTTCTTGGATTCCTTAGAACACTCCTTTTCCTTGTTGGATTCCATGCTAAAGTACTTTGTAGGACCAAGGCTTTTCTTATAGACCCACAATGACCTAAATTTATCTTGATTTCTCTCTCTCGTAGCTTTTGGCTATATCATAGGGGATCTTGACAACCTTTTATGTTACTTTTCAACTGATGCTACTCATTGTTCCTAATGCTTTGTGTATATTGATATAATGTTTCTTTCTCACTCTTCACATACTGTACCATAGTCACATCTAAAATCTTGTCATTGGCATCGTTATTTTCCTTTGCTCAGTGACTTTACCCTTAATGGAGATACTATTGTGATGAGAGGATCTACCTTTATAGTCTTGTTTCTTCATCTTTCTTATGGAAGTTACACACCATAGAACTATATGGTTCCCATTTATACCACTCATTTCTTTAGGATGATCTTCCTTTGTGTTATGCTCATGATCATTAAAATATTAATGACAATGAACTCACTCTTCTTCATTTCTCTCACTTCTTACGATAATTAGTATAATACTACCACTCTTATGAGATCATTAAACTACAAATAAGACACTTCACCAAACACAATTTTATCTCTTTTTTTTACTCATTGAAACATCCTAAAAAAGACACCCTATTGAGTATACTTTTCTCTTTTTTGTCCTTATTAAAATTGAACAAAAAGGATTCTATCATTAATAATTTCTTTCTCTCTTAGGAATGCTAATATGTGGAGGATATACAAAAGGTAGGGCAAACATTTTATATTTCACTTAAAAAATGTGGCAACATTCATAATCACCCTTAAACATCACTCCTTTTTTTGTTATCATCCTATAATTCACTTACAACCTCCTTAGGGTTCATACCATGCATATGAGTCTTTTAATCTTCTATTTTCTTACTTTTCCAGTCATAATGGAGCATGCTTTCAATGCATCTTGTCTGTTGTGTGAAATCATGAGGTGCTCATAAGTTAATTTAGCTAATTCATTATTGTGTCATACTACTATATGTTGAAGGGAAGTCTAATACTTAGTCAACCATATATAGTCCTTATTAACCTTTTGTATCAACCATCCCTATGTTAGTTGTACTTGGTGACTTAGTCTATTCACATCATCTCTTGGTCTATTTGATGTCAATTGTTGATGGATGCATCAAGGCCCTCATTGGATGGATATCCTCATATCCATGTCCAATTGTTATCTATAAGGTGAGTCTAGAAACTAACTTGGAGCTTGTAATCCACAAAGGAAGGTTTCCCTATGAGACATAGTGGGTTTTTCCTAATTCATACATAATTGGTTGATTCCATGAATGTTAAACATTATCTCATATTTTTGCATTTCATGGATTGTTCTATGTGTCTTGCGATCCATTTTCATAATCAATGGATCCCATAATGTCTTTTAGTATTATACCTCGATTATTGGTAATCAAATGAATTCTACCATTGTTGGAGAGGTAAATCCCCTCTACGGATAGAGGCGATCCCTACTAGCCCAAAACGGGTCTAGCAACAATCAAACAATGCTATCACACAAGTTCCTAATTGCAAATAAAAGGTAGGTGATGAAAACCTACTTGAGTTCCAACGCTTTCGTTTCTAGAAGAGATGTAGCCCACGCTCCTTTGTCTTGGCCGGTCACAATTCTCCACTATCCTCGTGAATGGACACCTGCACACAAAGAGAACAACACAAACAAAAGCGTGAAATCTAATATATGCAATTATACATCAGTCAGGAAGTACATAATTCAACATCAACCATTACAAGTACAACGAGAATGGAACCATAATGATACTCATCTATTATTAATAATCAACAAAGGAGAATACAACCAGCGTCCGGACGTCAAGTCCTCCTTTGGCTGGGTGCTCAGCTACACAAGTCTTGCAAAGCTTGAAGGGATGAGGGACAAGCTCTCTCTCTCCTTGGTGACAAGATCTCCTTACTGAGGTAAAGCCTTATGGACACAAAGAAGGCTCTTGCAACTCTAATCTCTTGATATCTTCCTTTCAGCACAAGTATTGCCACTAGAATCAGAACTATCTTGCTCAAGCCATGGAGACAAGATTTTATAGAGGAAAAGGAAGAGATAAGGTCAATCACAACAATAATGGATTTGGCTTCATCACTTGGAAACTTCTATGGAGTGGTGGCAAACTACTTCTCATTCAAGGAGATTCGAAGCCAAACCATCCTCACTTAACTTGGATTCAATTGGTGAATGAGTTGGATAGAAATTTTGGAGGTTGATTAGTTCAAAACTTTGCCCAAAAAGGTTGGAGCAATTGCAACTCTGGGACAGAGCGCTAATGGCGTGCCCCTTTTATACGATTTTCCCCATTGGCGCGGGCATAACACAGTGGGCCAGCGCTAATGTAAAAAGGGTTGATTTTAAGGGCAAGGAGCAGGAGATGTCTTCAGGGCATATGCAGCTCATGTTTAGAGGTGAATGATGCAAGTGGTTTAAAGTCTTGTCACTTCTCACAAGTTCCGGAATGAGTCCTCCAAGATGCAGGAGAGGGGTAACAGGGACGGTGACAAATGGTGACAAATTACTATGTAACAGATGCCCCCTAAAGCATGAGGCCCGAGAGAGAGAGGGGTGAAGTGCTTTACAAGAACATGCGTGACTGAAAACACTGCCGCCGGAGAACCTACGAAAATAAGTACAACTGATATCTCAAGTACATGATATATGTGGTATGGGCGCAGCCATCCATAACAGAGTATATATAACTGGATCCCAGGTATGGATGCAGTGATCCGATGAGGATCGATGAATAGACTCAGGCATGGTCGCAACCATCTAATCAATGAGTCATGTAATGATTACAATAATCCACAAAATATAGCCCGGATTCCAATATGCACAATTCGAGGTCTTGTGCTCCAACTCGACCCGAACACAATACAAGTTCAAGCATGTGAATACAGGAGTCGATGTCAAACATGCATGAACATCGTCTGATTACCAGTCAATGATGAAAACTGTTAACAGACGCAAGAGGTGCCACCAATAATGACGATGGCCCTCAAGGTACTATAGGTACAATCCACGGCGTGTGAATCAATGAGCCGGTGTCAAACACCCGTAGAATCATCCGATCGGAGGCCAATGATGAAAACCTCACATCGAACACGAAGAACCTGCCATTGAGGCATGCGGGCTCCAAGGTACCTGAAGGGAGTCTCTAGGTCACCTTCCTGGATAATGAGTTGAAGTCGACAGGAAGTGATCTTGATCGAAGGTGGGCCATAATGTTTCCCACATCATCGACACGAGACAGAGAGAGACAATATGTTTTGTGTGAGATATCGGAGGGAGGTTGAGCATTTTGTAGAGGTCAACTTCTCTTGAACATATCGGCGGCACAATAACGGATTTGGTAGTATTTGAGGTCAAATGATCAGGGGTCATGATGACAAGACGATGAGCAGATGAATGGTCAAATAGGATGACCCAAACCCGTGGAGGCAAATGTGAAGCGAGATGAGATGTCCCCACCCAGACACAAATGCAGAAAGTGCCATGTTCAAGAGCGACATACTGCCGATGACGACGATTATGATTCCTTTATTCCCCCACCATTTCTGGCAAGTACCCCGGTTATTTTTGGATGGCAAGCATGACGGGGATAGCATATGCTTGAGAGGCGTCATTTCGACGAAATCCGATGTCATTAAATTTTAATGATGACAAAGGAAGAACTCGACGTCTTTTCATATTTAGAGAGTTTGAAAAAACAGCAAAAAGGAAACTCCAGGGGTGTCCTTTTCCGTAAAGTTGTGTCTCTCGAGCCCGAAAAAGTATAAAACTATGCTCGAAAGAACCGCCCAATCATTACGATCGAGGAGTACTTTTCGTAAGTAGTGACATCGACCCGAAAAAGTAAAAAACCGACCGATATCATGTCATTTCGTTTCCATTAACGAACCTGAAACGACAAACGCCAGACAATATTTTCATTCTTTATACGATTGGAAAAGGAGTTTAAAAATGACCGCATCTTATTTACGTTTAACGAGTCAAGAGGAATAACTCGGCGATCTTTTCACGTTTAGCGATTCAGAAAAGAGCTAAAGGATGACTCCATAGTGACTTTTTCGTGTTTCTACCGATTCTGAAAAAGTATAAAATACCACTCATTTCATCATCAAAGTTGCATAAAAGACCTGTCGCTGCACAAGAAGCAAACGTAAAACCCATTTTCGACCAAAAATATATTAAAATATTCAAAAATAACCTTTCTAAACTCAAAAAATGAGTTAAAAAGCTTATAAATAAGGTGAAAATGTAAAAATAGAATCACTTTTACTTTTTACCTCTTGAAGAGTGAGAAGGGTCTGTTTGGGAAGCAAACTTCAGGTGGTGAATACAACCAATCCGTGCAACCATTCACGATGTCGTCAGCTCCAGGTAAGAGGCGCTTCCCTTAGCTCCATTTTATACCATTTTTTTATGTATTTCATGCTTGATTGAGCCCCAGCAAGGGGGGATTTCCAAATTTAGGGCTTCGCCCCATTGGCATGGGTATCCAGCACGGACCTACGCTAATGGGGTGAAATACCCAAGGGCGTTGTGCCATTAGCGCAACTGTTTTAAAAACATTCGCGCTAACTGCGTGACCCAAAATTTTTCATAAATTTACCCATTTTATTTGAAATTATCCTGGTTCATAATTTTACCAATGTCCTAATGAAGGCATATTTGTCCTTGTGGGTGCAGGAAACAGGTCAAAATGGTAGTAGAATGGAAAGAAAGAGAAAATGATGTTGTGGATGCTTTGGCAATTGAGGATGAGGGGTGCATGAATGCTCTGAGGGATTGCGGCCTCAAAAAGTTCTTCCTTACATCATATATGCAGTCACAACCTGAGTTGCTACAGTTCATCATTGATGCTTGGGACATGGACGACCAAGTGTTTCGTCTATGGAAGTAGACCTTAGAGCTTGAGGTATCTGATGTTTACTTCATCACTGGACTGTCACGGAGAGGGGCAGTTCCCATTTTTACTGGCAGTAGACCTTCTGGGGAGAAGGTTGGTGAAGTAAAAGCTCGAGTGTGCCTGGAAGCACAATTCGGGAAACAAAGTGCTAAGGTGGCCATCAACACCATCCGGGATTTGACTCTCAAGGCCATTCTTTTCACCATCACACGTGCAGCCGAGGTACAAGCGCCCCACGAGGAAAGCAAGAACAACCTGATACTCGCGACTGAATGCCTCAGTCCGACCAATTTTAACTGGGCTGCAGTTGTGACTACTAATATCAAGAGGCGGCTCACAAACTGTAAGCGTGCGGATGTGAAACAGTTCGCATATGGTTCGATCGTGGTATCATTATTCCTGGACCGAATACCACTTTTCTAGATCCAGAGAGCTGTAGTGGCAGATCCATTACCACAAGAGCCTAGAATGGCTCGCTGGGCAGCACTGATGCCCAGAGGAGGAGGAGGCCAGGAGATGTCATGGCAGCCCGAGTTCTTCATATGGCTCCGTTGATAGCTGATCGTGATCCAGGATTGGCCTTATGTAGGAACAAGTTTCATGGGGGACCCAGGACTTCCACTCCCAGTGGGGGAGGAATGGGAGGAGGAGTTAGGTATGAACTCCTTGATTTTGATGTTTTATGTTTTTCATTTTTTTTGTCTTTTTTAATACATGCCTATTCTAATCACGATTGTATGTATATGCAGACATGGGCCCAGAGCGACCAGCCGACCCGTCCCCTACAGCGCGGAGAGGCCAACCTACAGCCTACCCTCAGGCAGGGGGTACCGTGGGGGAGGAGCTAATACAGAATCTCGAGGGGCTTGCCCAAGGGGTTCCTGGTTATGCCAGATTGGCATATGTGCCCTTCGCATATCCAAGGCATACAGTACGGGTGCCGACTCGTGTCCATCGTCTGCTGAGACGATTGGTGCGAGCGGTGATGTGCTATCATGAGCACCACCGTGCTTAGACTCCTAGGTTTTATTTTTTGCATATCTTTTGAGAGACATGTGTCTCATATGTATGGAGAACACAGACTCTATCCAGACATGTACATTTATTTTTTGAGCGCCTCAGTGCACCACACGATTAATATATAATATATATCATAATATATATATATATATATATATATATATATATATACATGGTGTTATGGTTTATTGTATTTTATGCTCCTTGTATTATGTTGATTTACATATTATGCAAATGTCTGTCCAATACATAGTTAGCTAATGCATCGGTTACTGCATTAAGTTGTCTTGGAATGTGTTGATAAGTAATGTAATCAAAATCTCTTTCCAATAACTTAACATGTAAATACAACCTTAGAATGTGATGATCTCTGACGGAATATTGTCCGTTGAGCTGGTGGACTACAAGTTGAGAGTCTAAGTTTACAACCAATGTGCGGATCCCGAGGTTAATTGCCTCGGCCAATAATTCAATTACAGCACTATATTCAGCCACATTGTTTGTTGTACAACCCAGACACACCCCTTGAATATCTACTAACTCACCATGAGGATCGTAGATCACCCATGCTGCAGATGACAGATTGCGAGTACTGTGGGAAGCACCATCAGTGAAACCAACGTAAGGCGATCCAGACATCTGTTCAAGAAGCAAAAGACACAATAAGCAGCAATCACGCCACACACTGAGATAAAAACTAAATAAACACACACACACAACACACTACTGAAAGCATACGCATGTACAAAAAGAGAGAGTGCCTAGACACAGGCGTAATATTTCTTGAGATAAAGCCCATTTCGGGGCCTGTCCAGAGGATTACCTTCATAATCTATAAGCTCATAGGCACCTTTTTGTAAAACTCTTTTCACAATATAGGGCCCATGCCACATCGGCTCGAGTTTTCCTGCTCCCAGCTTATCGTTAGCTTGATCATAGAGCCGTACTAGATCTCCCTCGATGAAAGAGCGGGGGTTAACAGTGTTATCAAAGTGAGTTTTCACTCACTTCTTCTGAGCTTCAATAGCTAGGGAGGCTAGACGACGAGTCTCATCAAGCCGTTCTAAGTACAGAAGCCGCTCTTCTACAGGAGTAGTATCGGGGAGTAACTCGATGACTAATTTCAGTGAAGGAATCTCACACTCAATGGGAAGGGTTTCCTCTAGTCCATAAACTAACTGAAAAGGAGTGAAATTGGTGGCATCCTTCACGGAGGTATGGTTGGCCCAAAAAGTGGAGAACAACATCAGATGCCAACTAGACTTGTGCATGCCAACAGTTTTTTGAAGCATCGTGACGAAGACCTTGTTCACGGCTTCCACTTGACCGTTTGCCTGAGGATAGTACGGAGTCGAACTATCATGCCTAAGACCTAGCTGGGTTGTTAACTTGGCCATCATATGATTATGAAAATGTTTTCCATGATTAGTGACGATGGCTTGTGGAACTCCGAACCGCGAAAAAACATGATTAAACAGAAACTGCACCGCGGTGTGACCGTCTTCTGACAATGTAGGCATCGCCTCGGCCCATTTCGTAAAATAATCTACAACAATGATGATGTATCCATGCCCCCCAACCGAGCGAGGGTTACAGGTCACATAATCGATGCCCCATTTGGCAAAGGGGCCGATGGTTACAACGGGGAGCAGCGGGGCAGGGGGTGCACGCATCTTCCGTTAGTAAATCTGGCATTCATGGCAGGAACGGACGGCAAGAATGCAATCCTTGAAAATGGAAGGCCAGATATAGCCAGCACGGAGGATTTTCTATGTACTGGCATATCCAGACATGTGACCGCCACAAGCATCGGAGTGGCAGTCATTTAGAACTCTCTCGGCTTCTTTGAAGGTTAAGCATCGGCGAAGAACCGAATCAACATCAAGACGGTACAGGGTGTCCCCAACGATGCGATATGGTTGGGATTGGTGTCGAATCCGTCGACGAGCATCCTTCGAGGTCTCGGGATGGAAAGAGGACATCTGTAAGTTGACAATAATGTCCCCGTACCAAGGATCGAGGGTGCTGATAAGAAAAAGAGTTTCGTCTGGAATAGAATCCTCTATCTGAGAGGAGGTAGCGACGGATGGCAAAGAACACAAAAGTTTGGCAAAGACGAGTGATTTCTTGGACTTGGTAGCAGTAAATTCCAAGTCAAACTCTTGGAGGATGACGATCCACTTTGAGTGTTTGCCCCCCAACAATTGTTGTGATAGAATATAAGTCATGGGGTTGCAATCGAAGATCACCGTCATAGTACGCAATAGGATATAGTGACGGAATTGTTGGACAGCTCAAGCAGTAGCGAGGGCCAACTTCTTGACATATGCATATCGAGTCTCCGTATCTAGCAAGTTGCGACTAAGGTGTAAATGACATGTTTGATGCCATCGTCGTCGTCTTGTACCAAAACCATACCGATGGTGGTGTCAGCAGTGGCTAAATATAGTGTATAGTCACGATGATAATTTGGAGGCCGCAACAAAGGGGCAGAAACTAGAAGAGTTTTGAGACATGCAAAAGACTCCTCGACTATGGCATCCCATCGAAATGGGGTGTCACGCTTAAGTAACTGGGTGAAACCCTTTGCTGCTTCGGCATAGTTTGGGATGAATCGTCTTAAGAAATTAGCTTTACACTGCAGGCTCTGCAACTGCCGCAAAGTAGCAGGGGGAGGAAGATTCAAAATTTCCTCTACTTTAAGGGGATCCAAGCGGATGCCCTCTCGGGAGACGATAAACATGAGAAGTCGGCCAGGTTCGACACAGAAGACATATTTATGCGGGTTTAGTCGGATATTATAGTGTCGACAGCGAAGAAAAATCTCGCGATGATGCGATGGGTGGTCTGAGTGCTTAGCTGAATGAGCGGGAAGGTCATCCAAATAAGGCTGTACGATGTGCCGGATATCATGGAAGGCATAAGACATCGCACGCTGGAAGGTGGCATCGGCATTCTTAAGACCGAAGGGGAGCTTTTTGTAAGAAAAAGTTCCCCATGGACAGATAAAGGCCATCTTGTGTTGATCAGCGGGGGCGATATTAATCTGGTTGTAACCAGAGAAGCCGTCCATAAACAAATACATTTCACTACCCACACACTCGTCAATGAGTTGGTCAATGAATGGTGTGGGGTAGTTATCTTTTGGGCAGGCTCGATTAATGTTGCGATAATCGACACAGACGCGAATGGTACCATGTTTTTTATCTATAGGGACAATATCTGAGACCCAATCTGTAAGTGGGATGGGATAAATAAATCCAGCTTTAAGAAGTTTTTCAACTTCTGCTTTGATAGCTGCCGCCTTACGGGGGTGCACGGGACGCAAATGCTGACGAACAGGTTTGGCCCTGGGATACGTAGGTATATCGTGCACTACAATGGATGGATCGATACCGGGCATTTCTTTGTAGGACCATGCAAAAACATCACGAAATTCACGGAAAAGTGCGATATATATCTGAATCTCCTCTGGAGTGCAAGTGAATCCCATATAAATGTTCTCGACAATCCCTAGTTTAACAGATATGTCGATGGGTTGCGTCTGTGTGATGTTCCCTAAATTCCCTTCAGATGGTGTGTGATAAATCTGGATAGGCATCTGAAGAGGCTGTGAAGGGAGACATGGAGCAAACCGCTCGAGACAAAGTAGTGTTTCCCAGAGGGTAGGGAGAAAAGAGGAATGGTGGTGAAGATGGGACCACAGACGTTCTTCCAGAGACATGGTCTCTATAATGGCCTCGTCGGAAGGAAATATTTCCTTTAACAGATCCGAGGAGGTGTATTCTCCAAACCAGGGGGGGAAATCATCTGAGTCAAGAGCCCCACTTGAAGCAGCGGGTTCAGCATGAGGGGCCGATGCAGCAACAATTTCGATGTAGTTGAGTTCGGTTGGACTCAACGGCATCTCCTCGCCCCACGATTCTATCTGGTCAATGGGGGGAAAGACCCAAGGATCAGAACGAACCAAGATCATGGAGATAGAGGTGAGGTTGGGAGGTGGGAGGGAGAAAACACCCATAAGGGTGGGTTCTTTGAAGAGCCTAGCTCCCACACTCTCAAACAGAACAGAGGTATGTTCAACAAAAGGTACATTTCCCTTAGAAGAGGAAGCGAAGAAGGAAAGTTGGTCCACCGTGACAATTTTCCCTTGGTGAGGGAAAAGAATGACATGGAAGAGGGATGAAGCCATGGCACGCATGGCATACGTCCAACTCCGGCCCAGAAGGAGATTGTATGTGAGATTCATGTCAATGACCTCGACTTCTACTTCCATGGTTTTCCCTTCTAAGGTGATTGGCAATCGTTGAAGAATACCATAAGGATAGGATTCTCTCCCATCGAAAGCTTCCAAAGTCGTAGGAGACTGGCTCAGAGTCGGAGACCCGATCGCTTTCCAAGAAGCAATAGACATAATGCAAGTTGATGTGAACTCATCAATAACTGTACGATGAATCATTTTCAAGTTGATGATGACTTGAATAAGAAAATCGATCTGATGAGGCAGTCTAGGAACATGGCTCTCGAGATCGAAGGTAATCAGATCTGAATCTGCTGGGTCGATGCCACCGATGGCCGATAGCAAGGACTTCCTCTGAGGGGGGCAGCTCTGGAGAACTTCTAAGTTGGACATAGCCGACGGAGCCTGCGCTAAGTCCTCTATGATGCTATAGTGCTGGGCAGCATGAGCATTCGGATTGTAAGAAGATCGCCTGAGTACTCCTTTAGGAGGGGGTCTGGTGGTCGTCTCAGTACTTGGTCTCTCAATATGGAGTGGACCAGAGCTGGACGAAGGAGCATTTGAGGGAACCTCGGGCTCCTTCCCGGTGGATGACGGATACTCCTTTGCTCGAGTCATTACATGAACAGGGATAGATCCAGCCATGAAGACTTGGGAACCAAAGGTAGAAGAAGATGGATCAGCCACCATTTGAGTCTGCTGAGAGGGAAAAGGTTCTTTAAGAACCGCAGGAACCCCAGGAGTGCCCTTTAACAAATGACTAACTTCGGACCGCCTGGGGCAGTCCTTAGTATAGTGATCCTCCTCACAAATGAGACATGGATATTTGGGTTTGTGCTTAGCTCCTTCCTCGGCTGGAGGTTTGGAGGATTCCTGTTTAGGTTGCTCAGATTTATTTTTCCCTTTTCCCTTTTTCTTTCCTTTCGGGGCCTTACCCATCGTGGTGGACTGGACAACGTTAACCTCGGAAGTACTACCAGAATCCGAACCACCTTGAGAAGTGTTTTTGTTAGAAGCACCTGACTTTGGCTTCCTAGGTTTTGAAGATGATTTTTTAGAGGTCGGGTTCACAGAGCCAATAACTCCATCAACAGATGGCTTCGGCAGATCCTTGGATGTACCGGTCCTCGGGGCGTCCGGCAAATACTCATACAAGGTACCAGACTGAGAGTAAACTAAGTCCAGGTACTGAGCGCGTGTGATTGCTTGCTCTTCAGTCACAGAGGCTCTCATAGCAATGTCTCGTGCAATCTTAGGGACAAAGGAAGTCTGTTATGAAACCAGCTCACAAAAAAGATAGAAAAGATAGATCAACGACTTAGAATTCAGCCTCTTCGAGGGGGCAACCTCCTTTACATTACATAAATGGACAATTCTTGGATGATTCAAATGACAAAACC
>APFE031237405.1:78735-92751 GCA_000404065.3 Pinus taeda
AGAAAAGATAGATCAATGCCTTAGAATTCATCCTCTTCAAGGGGGCAACCTCCTTTACATTACATAAATGAACAATTCTTGGATGATTCAAATGACAAAACCTTCCTTCTATATATAGGAGTCTAAGGAGTCACAATATAACCCAGCCGACCTAACAATAATAATATGAAGCCACAATAGTAACATTAGTGGGCTTATATGGGGTACAATAGTAACAATATGGGCACTATGTGGGTACATCAATATAATAAGTGGGTTGTACTAATAACAATAAGGGTTTAGACTAGTAGTATAGGGGCCTAACAAAGTCGTGAACCAGTCGGTGAGGAGTTGATCAAGAATCCAAAACTTGATCAACTAGCGACGCCTCCTCCATTCATGTATATGATCGAAGATATGCATAGCTATATCCCGCTTAAGAGATGTAAGGAGATGGGTCCCTATCTCGTACCGAATGGGTAGCTGAAAGTGAGTAAGGAAAGCCATAGCCAATGAATTAAAATAATGAAATGACGCGCGGGTTAATTCAATATACTATTTAGCGACAAAACCAGTGAGAGTCCTTTGGAAGAGGCGAAGTCGAATCGAATCATCGAGCCATGAATTAGACGAACACCATAAGTGATACGTCATTACATGGGCTTGAGGGTCCTCTCCAGCTTTGCCGTCGAATTCAGGACAGTCGCTAGGTATCTTAGTTGGAACTGGTGGCCATTGTGGATTATGCAAAATGGGATCATTTGTTAACTTCGACACATTGGGCAGTTCGAACGTCACTAGAAATGGTAGCTGCGGATTGAAGGACATCTGTCCCGGATATGTGGTAGGGCCAGAATTCCATCCAATTGCTGGTTGGCCCCACTGGCTTTGTCCCGACGGACCAGGTCTAAAAGGGCCTTGTCCAGAAGGATTTTGTCCGTAAGGGTTATTTCCGGAACTGGATGGTTGATACTGGTTCTGCCCCCCAGTGCGCCATTGGTTACCATACTATGCAGCAGGTTGTTGATAATTTTGATTAGGGTTGGCCTGCGACTGTTGGTCATTTTGATACGGAGTGATTTGATTTTGCCCCTGGGGTTGCTGGTATCCGTACTACGCCTGGGAACCTGGTGGCATTTGATGAGAAGGTTGGGATTGATACCCACCTGAATAAGGAGGCTGGGATTGATACCCACCTGAATAAGGAGGTTGGGATTGGTACCCACCTGAATAAGGAGTCTGGGATTGATACCCACCTGAATAAGGAGGCTGGGATTGATACCCGCCTGAATAAGGAGGCTGGGATTGATACCCACCTGAATAAGGAGGCTGGGATTGGTACCCACCTGACTGAGAAGGTTGGGATTGGTACCCACCTTGATTCTGGGGTTGATAACTGGGTTGAGGCTGGGAAGCAGGAACCATCTGCATGCCCGGTTGAGATGCCCCAGAAAGATATCCTTGCGAAGGATGGGCCATCTGGTCGGAAGGTTGCCCTTGTAGACCAGATGGTTGATTGGGCTGAGCAACGGGCTGGCCTTGCTGTGCGTAAGGCTGGCCTCCTTACCCAGAAGGGTAGCCTTGTTGGTTTCCGGGTTGACCTTGCTGACTGTAAGGTTGTCCCAGATTTCCAGAAGGTTGCCCAAGATATGTATAAGACGGACCACTAGAGGCTAAAGGTTGTCCTTGATAAGGTTGTCCTTGCGAGCCTCCAGGTTGACCTGGGTAGTTCTGGCCATAATATTGCTGCCCATGATTAGGCTGCGAGTAGGATGGTTGACCCTGGTAGGGTGGTCCTTGAGACGACTGTCCTTGACCTGGACGGAACTGGCCATCGCCATATCCGGCGGTACCCCAAGACACACTGAGTGGAACTGAAGTCTCAATATAGGGCTCAGTTGGCAAGGAGATATACAAATGATGATTAACAGGATCATAATAAGGGCCTTGCCCGCCTGGGTTCTGGACGTTATGCAAGTATTGGGAATATGCCACCCCTGCCGCAACAGCATCAGAAAGAGGCGGGGCACCACTTGCGGGATGGAAAACTCTAGCAGCATGTGCCCATGGACCGCTTTGTACCGGGCCTCGAGCTGGGCTGGCACCAGAAGTCACAGCAGAAGATGCTGTAACGGCACTAGCAACCGGAGTTGACGACGCGACATAGACGGTTGGATGGGTTGGAACTGATGTAACAACAACTTGGGAAACAAACGGTCCTATGGTAGGGACGATGTTTTAATCCCACATGGAAGAGGAAGTCACAGAGTTCATAGCATCCCTCAGAGATCTATAGCGCGTTGGCACTGTGATGCCGAGAGGTGTAATAGTGTACGACGTAGAGATGACCGGGGATGTAGCCACAATGGGAGTTTCAATACTCGACATAACGGGCGTCCCACTTGACATAGGAGATGTATCCTCCATGTCGGAAGAAGCCATCGGAGATGAAACACCAACAGGAGTAGTGGGAAAATCCTCTTCAGACGGCTCCCAAATAGGGTTCCAAAACAAGTCGTAAAGCTCGTCCTCTGGAGTACGAGAGTTCAACAGTTGGACACTTGGAACAATAGGAAGAGTGCCGCCACAAACCGGTGTCTCAGGGGCAGCAGAAGATGGAGACCCTTGGTCACTTGGGACAGGAGACGGGATTGATGGATCCGCCAAGATGATCAAACAAAGACCCTAAGCAAACTAACGATAAGAGACCCTACTCAAAACTAAATGCAAACAAGATCTACCAAGGTGAATGTTATCGTGGCCGAATAACTTTTTATGACATTAGGACACAACTTGACCTTTTCATGTTTTAAGAGTCGAGAAAAGGACAAAATATGACTCTAGTCGCCTTCAAATGTTTAAAGAGCCCGAAGTGACAAATGCTCAATAGAGCCTTTTCTTTTACAGAGTCCGAAAAGGATCAAAAAGTGACTTCTCTGGAGAAACTAGGCAAGGGGTTTACCAGACAATCTGTAAAACTAGTTATACACCTTGGCAATCGTATGAAAACCAAGGACTTTTCATATTGCAGTCAATCTTCCCAAATGCTGTGTTCGGTGCGTTACAGCTTGTAAGGCGGCATACATGGCTTCCTATGGATCAAGGATGCAAACGGTACGTGGGAGCCCAAGTCCGTACTAGACCACAATCGAACCACACCAGGAGGAATCACCCAACCTCAATGTGAGAACAAAAGTGACTAGGTTTAACGACGCCGGAGCACGTCTCTAGCCTAGACCTCTAGAATGTTTGCGTTATGTTCCAATGCATTTTTATGTTCATTCGGTTTATTTTATGGTTGATCTTTAGTTAAGTTTCGATTTCAGGTCCTACCATATGTGATCTTTCACAATTGCCTAGATGCAAGCTATATGCTAAAGAATACCATTTCGTTCGATGAATACTAACTATGAGAAGGTTAAGAATTTTCAATCAAACAAAACAAGCGCAATCAATCAAACACCCTAGTGCAGCTAATGGCAAGTAAATAAGACTTTTTCTTTTCAATAATACAAATCAAAACGTTCTATTCAATTCACTATTGAACGCAAAAGAGATTATTTGATATTTTTTTTTTTCAAAGGCACAATGCACTAGAATGAATTTTCAAAGATAATAACACTGAGGAAAGAGGCAAATTCACTCAATGAAGACACAATGAAATCCCAAGACACTAAAATAGTTCTCCAAATCGAAAGGAAAACAAAGGCTTGTACGAGCTATGTGATCTAAACTCAAACAAGGCTAGAATGAAATCCAAGCAAGAAAGAGCAAGTCACTCGGAAATCAATCAAAAACACTTCAACAATCACTAAACAAGTGTGAAAAGAAATCACAAATTTAACTGGACAATCAAAGGACCCAAAACTCCCACGGAAGGCTCGACACACATGGCCACTAGATGCCCTAGGGTTGAGGTGTGAAATCGATGGAAAGAGGCGAACACCCGAAGGACAAAGGTCGAGCACCAATCAAACAGGGATCAAACACACTTCAGTAATTGAGAAAGACGTGGAAAAATGCAAATCCAAGCTCAGAAAGCAGGCAAACAAGTGGATTAAAAAGCTAAGAGGCCTGGCACGACTGTCAGGCTGCAACTTGCGCTAAACTGGAATTGGCGCGGGTTGTCAGTTAGCAACAACGGCCACTAGCACGACTGTGAAAGGAAAAACCGCACTAATGAAGTTTGCCAATTTCAAAAAGAAAAATAAGCGGTCTAAAGCTCGGTTATAGTATCTAGGAAAGCCAGGAAGCAAGAAATCCAATTCCAAAAGCTTATCCAAGCAAGCAAACAAGAGAAAACCAAAGAGGCAAGACAAACTCCAAATTGTTCAGTTCGCAAACCAAACTGGATATTGACTGAAGCAACTTTGATCTACTTCACTACTACAAAGCAATAGTGTTTCAAAGGCTATCTGGCCGTGCTTCAGACTCCATCTAAGTTTACAAATTAAACAACAAGCTAAACTCCCCAGCGGAGTCGCCAAATTGTTGGAGAGGTAAATCCCCTCTACGGATAGAGGCGATCCCTACTCGCCCAGAATGGGTCTAGCAACAATCAAATAATGCTATCACGCAAGTTCCTAATTGCAAATAAAAGGTAGGTGATGAAGACCTACTTGAGTTCCAATGCTTTCGTTTGTAGAAGAGATGTATCCCACGCTCCTTTGTCTTGGCCGGTCACAATCCTCCACTATCCTCGTGAATGGACACCTGCACACAAAGAGAACAACACAAACACAAGCGTGAAATCTAATATATGCAATTATACATCAGTCAGGAAGGACATAATTCAACATCAACCATTACAAGTACAACGAGAATGGAACCATAATGGTAGTCATCTATTATTAATAATCAACAAAGGATAATACAACCGGCATCCTGACGTCAAGTCCTCCTTTAGCTGGGTGCTCAGCTACACAAGTCTTGCAAATCTTGAAGGGATGAGGGAAAAGCTCTCTCTCTCCTTGGTGACAATATCTCCTTACTTAGGTAAAGCCTTATGGACACAAAGAAGGCTCTTGCAACTCTAATCTCTTGATATCTTCCTTCAGCACAAGTATTGCCACTAGAATCAGAACTAGCTTGCTCAAGCCATGGAGACAAGCTTTTATAGAGGAAAAGGAAGAGATAAGGTCAATCACAACAATAATGGATTTGGCTTCATCACTTGGAAACTTCTATGGAGTGGTGGAAAACTACTTCCAATTCAAGGAGATTCAAAGCCAAACCATCCTCACTTAACTTGGATTCAGTTGGTGAATGATTTTGATAGAACTTTCGGAGGTTGATTAGTGCAAAACTTTGCCCAAAAATGTTGGCGCGATTGTGACTCTGGGACAGAGCGCTAATGGCGTGCCCCTTTTATAGGATTTTCCCCATTGGCGCGGGCATAACACAGTGGGCCAGCGCTAATGTAAAAAGGGTTGTTTTTAAGGGCAAGGAGCAGGAGATGTCTTCAGGGCAGATGCAGCGCATGTTTAGAGGTGAATGATGCAAGTGGTTTCAAGTCTTGTCACTTCTCACAAGTCCCGGAATGAGTCCTCCAAGATGCAAGAGAGGAGTAACAGGGATGGTGACAAACGGTGACAAATTACTGTGTAACAACCATGATCAACATTAATTCATCTATTCACATCATGTAGATTCATACCATTGAGGTTGGGATGAAAACTTGGGCTTAAGGGAATATCACTTTTATATGTCACCCTTCCCAAGCTGCAATAGAGCATGTACCATATTATGTATCTTGAAGACACATGCGTTATACTTATGTGTCTAATGTCATACTAATGTATACTTTAACATACATCCATAATGTATTTTATAGTGTTTATGATATTTTTATTAATGGCATGCATCTTGTATGTATTCTTTCATAGTCATGTCCTTAAAAGTTCATGTCATGGATCCACAGTGTACACTTATTGTAGCCATGTTCAATTATTTCTCATACAAAGCATGGGCATGCCAACCTTGAGGATGATCTATATAAAATTGAATATTTGGTATTTGACAAGTCGTAACTAGTTCCATGGTTCTTAACTTCTTCCATGCACCGTTTCTTATACCAAAATATCGTAATGGGTTTGGGTCATCAGTTTCTCTTTTAACCTCACACATTAGGCAACATCTATTATTAGATTATTTGTCACCCTAATGATGGAGGAGATACTTTATCTTACATCATTTGGAATGTGGGATATCATTCTCACATCCCTATACAATCACAAGTCCATGCCCCACTACTCTTGTTCCTTAACAAAAGAGAGAGGAATCAATCTATCTTAGTTAGCAAGGGGCAATGAAGTTGTCCTCGTCACTAGTTTCCTTCAACAAGGAGGAGATGAAGGGTGAAATCTTATATAGATTTATTTCCCAAGATGATGAAATCAAACTAGGATAAGATGAATTACTGTGGTATAGATAATGGAATCCACTACCTATCTTCTCATGGCTCTAGGTGTCCATATTCAGCCTCTTAGGGAAAAATAGAAAATGAGACACAGGTTTATACATTTATGTTGGTGAATTATTAGGACTACCTCCCTGCATTGTTGTGTTGAGCCCAATAGAAATAAATTATTCATGAAGGAGAAGGAACTAAGGTGACTATGAGGGAACTAATCTACATTATATGTATAATTTTAAGTTCTTGTTATTTTGTTAATGTAAGATACATAATATTCACCCCCTAAACTTTGTTATTATGTGTTTTGGATTTGAATATATTTTCACATTTAAATTAGATCAATGTTTGTACACTAATATTTCTTTATTTGGAGGCAAGTCATTAGTTGTTTGTGTTGAGTATGGAGCATGATTGTTTAGAGGTATTTGTTTCAGTTAGATGTATACCCCAGGATGTTTGTACACCCCTCTAGGCAGGGGGGTGCAGGTAGGACTTGTCCCCCCTGCGAGGGTTCGAGGGGACCAATCCCCCCTAGCTGGGGGGTCTGGGGGCTAACAGTCCCCCGACGGGGGTTTCCGGGGTAGCACCCCTGAAGCTAAAAATAGATGTAAAATTTCCTTGTAAAAGTATAATAATTTCTGGTCAATCTGGGCCGTTCATTAGGCGGATAATCTGACAGTATAACTTATGTTTAGTTTAGGGTTTTTTGCCCTATAAGACAACCCCTCTCTTTGTATGAAGGCATTGTATTTGATGCTATGTAATAGATGTGTATTCTCTGAGCAAGAAGCAGAGAGGTGAGACTGTGAGAGAAAACAGAGGATATTATAATGGATCTGTTGTAGGTTGTGTCTCTTCATTTTGCTGGATAATAGAAAGGAAGGACTGGCTGTTTGGGGTGGATGTAGCCCAAACTGGGTGAACCACGTATATATGTGTCTCTCTTGTTTTATGTGCTTTCTATGTTTATATTTCTACAATATTTCATGTGTTCCATTGCTCCGTAATATATAATTTTCTAACAACTGGTATCAGAGCCAAAGGTCTATTTGGCTAATAAACTCCCACGAAAGAAGGGTTCCGCGTTCGAGTGAGAGTAATGGCGGAAGATGGTAAGTTTAGGGTCGAGAAATTTAACGACAAAAACTTCTCGCTATGGAAGATGCAGATCGAAGATTATCTGTATCTGAAAGATCTATAGGTCTACCATTGGGCAGAAAAACAAAGATGCTTACGGGTATGACAGATTAAGAATGGAACCTTCTCAATAGAAAGGAACTCGGAACAGTATGGTTGTGCCTCACAGCATCGGTTGCCTTCAATATTTTGAAGGAAACAATGATAGAGGGTTTGATTAAGGCATTGGAGAAACTATATGAAAAAACCCTCGGCCTCAAACAAGGTATTTCTTATGAAATGATTATTTAATATGAAGCTGTCAGAAGGTGGATCTGTTGCAGACCATTTAAATTATTTTAATAATGTTACAAGTCAGTTATGTTCTATAGGGGTAAACTTTGATGATGAGGTTAGAGCTCTGTTATTCTTGTGCTCATTACTAGAAAGTTGGAATGGCTTAGTAATGGCCATTAGTAACTCTTTTTCTTGATCTAGTACTTTAAAGTTTTATGATGTTGTTGGTGTTATCCTTAGCGAGGAAATGTGATGGAAAACCTTAGGTGAGACATTGGGTAATGCTTTGAGTGCAGAGTCTAGGGGAAGAAAAATGGAAAGAGGAAAGAGCTCAGGATATCACAGTAAATCAAGGAATGGTAGGTCCAAGTCCAGATCGGGGATAGTGTGCTGGAAATGCGGAAATAAAGGACACCTAAAGAAAGACTGTAGATCTCGGAAGGGAAAAGAAGGAGATGCACATCAAGAAAACAATCATGAATCAAATGTGACAGGTGAGGTGTTACAAGATGCTTTGATTCTTTCTTTCGAAAATATTACTAATTCCTGGGTGGTAGATTCAGGGGCCTCATTCAATGCCACACCTGATAAGAAATACTTTCATGACTATGTTCAAGGAGATTTTGGACAAGTCTATTTGGGTGATGATAAACCCTGTAAAATTGTTGGAATGGGTAAGGTTCTTGTAAAACAGCGGAATGGAAACCAATGGGTACTAAAATAGGTAAGGAATGTTCCAGATCTAAAGAAAAAATTGATTTCAGCAGGGCATTTAGGGAGTGAAGGTTGTGTGACAACTTTCACAGATAAAGGTTGGAAGGTCACCAAAAGAGCCCTGGTAATAGCAAAAGGTGAAAAGGTTAGTACATTGTATTTATGCAATGGTATTTCTAACTCTGTTAATGCTTTAACTTCCAAAGGAGTAGATGCAGCATTATGTCATCATAGGCTCAGACAAATGAGTGAAAAGGGGATGAAGATTCTTCAATCAACGAATTTGTTGCTGGGTTTGAAGAATGTTGATTTGGACTTTTGTGAGAATTGTATTTATGGAAAACAGAAGAGAGTCAAATTTCTCAGAGTTGGGAAAGAAAAGAAGAGCGAAAAACTAGAGCTTGTGCATACAGATGTATGGGGACCTGCTCAGGTATCATCTCCCAGTGGCTCTCATTATTATGTTATTTTTATTGATGATGCAACTAGAAAAGCTTGGATTTATTGTATTAAGAATAAATTTGATGTATTTGATACTTTCAATAGATGGAAAGCTTTGGTTGAGATTGAGACAAGAATTAAATTGAAGTGTCTTAGATCAGACAATGGAGTTGAATATTACAGCAAAGAGTTTTATAGGTATTGTTCAGAGCATGGAATTTGCAGAGAGAAGACAGTTTCAAGAACACCACAAGAAAATGGTGTGTTAGAGAGGATGAGAAGAACAATCATGGAGCGTGGAAGGTGCATGAGATTGCATGTAGGATTGCCTTTGCAGTTTTAGGCAGATGCTATAGATATTGTTGTTTATCTAATAAACAAAGGGCCTTCAAGTTCCTTGGATGGTGGTGTTCCAGAGGAAGCATGGATAGGTAAAAAGGTAAACTATTCTTTTTTAAAGCCTTTTGGTTGTGAGGCCTTTGTCTATATTGATAAATAAAATAGAACAAAGATTGAGGCAAAGTCAAAGAAATGTAGCTTTATTGGATATGGTGTTAATGATTTTGGTTATCGCTTATATGATTACGAGAATCACAGAATCATTAGGAGAAGAGATTTATATTCAATGAAAAGGTCTTGTATAAGAATTAGTTGCAGGAAAAGAAATAGGAGAAAGAAAACAAGGAATACACAATTCTTGATGAAATCACTAAAAAAGTAAATGTGCCTGAAAATAATAATAATCAACAACCACAACAACACCAACCACCACAACAACAACAGGCACCCCAAACACTTGAAAGTGGTGTTAGAAGATCTACCAGGACAAGTAGACCCCCTGAATGATACTCTCCTTCATTATATTATTTATTGTTGACTGATTCTGGTGAACTCGAATGTTATGAAAAAACAATGCAGGTTGAAAGCAAGAAGAAGTGGGAGGTAGCCATGGAAGAAGAGATGGACTCCTTAATGCATAACCAGACTTGGGACTTAGTCAGATTGCCTAAAGGAAAAACTACATTGAAGAATAAATGGGTTTACACGCTGAAGGAAGAAGATGGAGGAAAATAGAGGTACAAAGCTAGACTTGTGGTGAAGGGGTTTGCACAGAAGAAAGGTATTGATTTTGATGAAAAAATTTCTCGTGTTGTTACAATGACTTCAATCAGAACTATTTTAGGTCTAGTAGCAGTTGAAGATTTGCATCTTGAGCAGTTAGATGTAAAGGCAACCTTTCTCCATGGGGATTTGGAGGAAGATATATATATGCAGCAACCACAAGGATATGAGGTGAAAGGGAAGGAGAAACTAGTGTGCAGGTTGAAGTAGAGCTTGTATGGCTTAAAATAGGGTCCAAGGTAGTGGTATCTAAAATTTGACAAGTTTATGTACGAACAAGGTTATGCTAGATGTCACTCTGATCATTATGCTTATCTGAAAAAAGAAAAACGATGTCAACTATATTATATTGTTATTGTATGTAGATGACATGCTTGTTGCAGGGTCTAACATGCAGGAAATAAATGTGCTCAAAAGAAAATAGGTAAATTCATTTGCAATGAAGGATTTGGGAGCTGCGAAACAAATCCTTGGTATGAGAATCACTAGAGATAGGAAAAATCACAAATTAATCTTGTCTCAGAATGAGTACATACAAAAGGTGTTGAAAAGATTTAATATGCACAATGCAAAACCAGTTAGTACACCTTTTTCTAGCCATTTCAAACTTAGTAAAGAAATGTGCCCAAAGACCCAAGAAGACATGGATTATATGTCTAAAGTTCCATATGCATCAGAAGTTGGAAGTTTAATGTATGCAACGGTCTGCACAAGGCCTGATATTGCACATGCAGTGGGAGTTGTAAGTAGGTACATGAACAATACAGGAAAGGAAGATTGGATGGCAGTGAAATGGATTCTCAGATATTTGAAAGGTACCACAGATCAAGCATTATGCTTTGGTGGTTCAAACATTTCTCTACAGGGATATGTTGATGCAGATATGGTAGGTGACAGGGATAACATGAGGAGCACTACAGGATATGTATTTACTATTGGTGGAACAACTGTTAGTTGGGTTTCAAAAATCCAAAGTGTTGTTGCACTTTCAACAATAAAAGCAAAGTACGTTGCTGTTACAGAGGCTAATAAAGAAATGATTTGGTTACAAAGGTTTATGGGTGAATTGGGTAAGGAGCATGATATGGGCACATTATACAGTGATAGCCAAAGTGCCATTCATCTTGCAAAGAAGTTAGCATTTCATTCCAGGACTAAACACATACAACTCAAGCACCATTTCATATGATCAGTGTTGGAAGATGGAGAGTTGAAGCTGGAAAATATACACACTAGCCAGAATGTTGTAGATATGCTAACGAAAGTTGTAACCAGGGAGAAACTGAGAATATGCTCAATTTCGATTGGCCTTCAAGGATGACAATGAAGATGAGAAATAGCTAGGTCCAAAGAGGAGTCATTGTCCAGCAAATGAAGCAGCAGTGGAGTTGCTACAATCATTCTCCAAGTGGGAGATTGTTAAGCATGGAGCATGATTGTTTAGAGGTCTTTATTTCAGCTGGATGTATACCCCAGGAAGTTTGTACACCCCTCCACGTGGGGGGGGGGGTGACGGGATTTGTCCCCACACGCGGGGGTCCGGGGGGCCTGATCCCTCGGCTAGGGGGTTCGGGGGCCAGTGGTCCCCCAATGGAGGTTTCGGGGGCAGCACCCCCGAAGCTAAAAACAGATGTAAAATTTCCTTGTAAAAGTATAGTAATTTCTAGTCAATTTGTACTGTTCATTAGGTACATGATCTGATGGTAGAGCTTATGTTTAGTTTAGGGTTTTTTGCCCTAGAAGGCAATCCCTCTCTTTGTATGAGGGCATTGTATTTGAGGTTGTGTAATAGATGTGTATTCTCTGAGTGAGAAGCAAAGGGGTGAGACTGTGAGAGAAAACAGAGGATATTACAACAGATCTGCTATAGGTTGTGTCTCTTCATTTTGCTGGATAAAAGAAAGGAAGCACTGGCTATTCGGGGTGGACATAGCCCAAACTAGGTGAACCATGTAGATCTGTGTCTCTCTTGTTTTATGCGTTTTCTGTGTTTATATTTCTGCAATATTTTATGTGTTCCATTTCTCTGTAATATATAATTTTCTAACAGTTTGGTTACTTTTTGTGTGTATGTTATAGGAATTGCTGAAGGGAGAAGGATGTGTATAGTTGGAGAATGGTATTCCATGGTTGGTTTGGTTAGAAAAAAATACCAACTAGTGAAGAGTGAATGTATGTTCATTGTGACTTTCTTGTTACCATGAATTTAAAGAGATGTGTGTGCAAGGTATAGTGAAAAAACATAATGGTTTACAATAACTTTCTTCTAGGCCTAATTGAAATATTTATGGAGCAATAGCCCCTTTGCTGATAGGAAATTTTATGCAAATAATATGTTCACAAATAACACACACACAAGTAGGTATGTCTTCAATTGTCTATAACTTATGTTAGTTTCTTTTATTAATTTTATGCATCTATTTTTTCTTTGATGTGTGAATGATTCTTGTATTCATATATGTTCTTTCAAATTTCATAATCTTATAAATTCCTTTTCTTGATTATGTAACCACTTTTTAGCACTAGATTGAATATTTCCCTAGACTAGAACAATTGTACTATTTTTCTATATTATTCTTAGTTTATTATTGCATGATTTTTTCTTTGTATTTGGGAATTTTGTATTTTTTGGAATGTGCATAGTTAGCTTCAATGGCCATAACAAATACATAGAAATAAGTATGACGCAAGGGACATAGGGAGTTTATAGTCAAAAATAGGTAGCTAAAGGAGAAATTATATGAAATAAATAATTATTTTGTATCCATATTATATAATTGGTCCCTTTATATAACAATAGCTAATTATAACAACCACATGCATAGTTATCTCCACAATAATATCTTGTTGGATCTCTACTCTAGTCTTCATTCCCAACATACATTTATCTTCATTTCTAATCCTTAGGTCTATATGGTTGGTTAACATCATTATGAACTATCATATAAATTTTATACATTATTATTTATTTTCATGTATGAGTTAATATTTCATATTTCTTCCTCCATGACTCTCTAGAGATACTACAACCCCAAAGCTCACATTCATATAAGTTAATAGGGGTGATAAGAGTATTAAAGAGGAAATTTTTATCCCATATCAAAAGATAGGTTGACTTATAATTATTTTAAAGGCCATAATAAGTTTTTCATCTTCGATTTATATTTTTCTTAACGTTATAATTCCAGTTGACTTGTGATGGATATCAATTCCTAGAGATATTTGTATGAAGGAACTTTTTCCAACTTTTTGTTGTCATATATGAAAGTATCATATGTAACATTTCCAAATTTGATTATCACTATTTTTGTTTGGTCAGTATTAATAGTCATACCCAGTGCCCATCTTGGCATTGAAACATTTAAGGATTTCTAGTGTCTTGTCAAGATCATAATGGCTCATATCCAAAAGAATAAAATCATCAACATAAAGGAGAAAATTTATGACTATACTAGTGAGCTTAGGGAAAACATAGTCTACCTCTTCGAAACACTTTTCTAGCTTCTCAATATATATGCCAAAAATGATACTAAACAAAGGACACCCTTGTTTGACTCCCATATTACAATTAATTACTTTTGACAAACCTTCCATGGTCCTAATCTTGGAAATAATGTTCTCAACAACCTTATCACGACATCCCTCAACTCAAGAGGAACTATTATGTCTTCTAACCTTTTCCATAGGTTCATCCAAGGAAAAATGTTAAACAATATTCTAAACTATTTGAAATAACAAAAAATATCAGTTGTATCATCTACAATGATATTGTGAGTAATATGGTGATCCACAATTGAATGATATCTCTAAAAGCTAGCTTATCCTTTAGTTATTTATCATAGATTTCTAGCCATTCGTTAAACTTCTATTCCAAAATAAATCGTTACAACATAAGTAACATTGGGCTAATCATAATGGTCGATAATGAGAAA
>APFE031237405.1:100183-137697 GCA_000404065.3 Pinus taeda
AGAGTTTAATCAAATAGAATTTTTTTCTATCAATCATACTACTTTTGATTGATTGAAGCGATATATGAGGATCGATAATGTAAGTACTTACTATACCTTTGACCAAAAATTACGGAAGGATTACATTTTAGGTTAGGGATAATCAGGCTCGAACGGATGACTTCCACCATGTCAAGTTGACACTCTACCACTGAGTTATATCCCTTCGTACTCTCATCTAGAAGGAGAACTAACTTATGAATAGTAACTTACCAAAGGGTCGAGAGACTCAACACAACTATGCCGCTATTTTATCTCAAACAACTTGAAGCTAGACCTTCCTTCTTTTTCACACCACTACCAAAAAAAAAATTGGAGCCTATGTCTGAGTGAATCCTGTCGAAAGTAGTAGAAACCTCATATATATGGCCAAACGTCATATGGAGCGCACATTCTCCTGAATGAGAGAATGTGGTTGGCGGACAGTCTAGCCGAAACAATGTTTGTTATTAAGGAACCCAGACACATTTACCCCAGATCGGCTCCCATATTATTATACATATTATTATGCCTTTAGTACATGATAAGATGGGACCTCCATAATAAAACGAAAACTATGCCGACTATAAAGTTTAAAGCATTAAAAATTTAAATTCATTAATATAAGTATGAAATAAATCTATTAAACTTCCAAAAGATATTGGTAAATTAAAATATCTTAAAGAATGATAATTAATTAAAATACATACATGCAACCTTAATATTTTAACACAAATTTTAATTTTGGTTGAGATAAAATAAATTAAAAGATCTTAGATTGTTCGACCTGCGTTCAATGCTATTATTGAATTATTCAGATCGTTTTCATCACTTGTCAAGCAAATCTTAGCCCAAAATCATCTAAATGCCGCTCAGGAAGCGTTGCAGTCTTTTCAAAAGCGTTGCAGTGGCAAATAATTTTTTATCGACGTTTGAAACGTGGCCACATGGACGACAGCGCTCCGCCGTCCAACCGCACCAAATATACATCTTCCTTCATCTCATCTCCTTCAAATTTTCGGAGTCCCACCACCCTGGATGTCTGCTTATTCAGTCTCTCTTTCAGTGTATGTATGAGTCACGCCGCACTATCAATAAGTGCAGGCCTCCAAATCACCTACGCGCAAGATGACACGTATCAGCGAGTAATTTATTTGGGGATCCAGGTAACCATATAAAAGCCTCTTGCTCATCGCAGGTTTCACATACAAGGGTCTGTCAGTTCCATCTTGGCTTTACTAAGTGGATTGCATTTACAAAGAATTTATAAGACAAGAAAAGAGGGAGTGTGGATTTGGTGAGGAATGTCGAACCACAGACTCTACCTTTTCGCCGCCATAGCGGGTGTTGCAATTGTTGTGGACGGCCAGAAACTAGTATGAGCCTCTGAAAGTACGCTCCTTTCTGAGCGAAAATGAATTATGTGTTTTGTTGTGGCAAAAAATTTCGTAGTGTCTGCCTGTAACTTTTATATTACGCTTACCTTCAACGATTTAAAAAGCATATTAATCCAACGATACTCGGGCTGGAAGGATTATGACATGGTGAAGGAAGCAAAGCATCATAATTGCAGACACAAAGTTCAGAATTATAATAATTAATGTCAACCTAAGTCACAATGATTATCTACTGATCAAAACAGCTTGATGTAATAAATACAAGTTCATTTTAAAACAAAGTGAAATAAAAGGCTAAAAAGAACTACAACCCAAAAAAAATTAAAATATAGAGTAGGCATTGAGGACAAGTCGAAGCATCATCCTTATTCACTTCAATGACATCTTTGGAAGTTTTATTGTTTTATGTTCTTAAGAATGAGTATGTTAATTTGACATGCTGAAAATGTTTTACGAAAAAATATCATTTTTTAAATAATATTTTTTTTAAATTAAGATAAATATTTTTTTTTGTTGGTTAAGTAATATAAATATTTTAAGAGGTTTCTCTGAATCTCTACCAACTAAACTAATTTTAAAAACTATTCAATAAAAAAAATTATCAAAGTAGAAAATGTATTACTTTTATATATTTAACTATATAATATTGACCAAAAATATAAATAATAAATTTGTATTCAGCTGTAAAATAATAATATAATTTAAATATATAATTGATTTATTTTATTAATTTGAATTTCAAAAATAATTTAAAATAGATTAATAATTTACTAATAATTATTTTAAATTAAAATTAATTACTAATTTAGAATAATATATTTTGTATAACAAATAAACTATATATTATTTGCAAAACATTAATCACATTAAAAATATTGTTACTTTTAACTTCAAAGAAAAAATATGGTGTGAGAAAGATTTAGCAGCTAAAACAAAATTAAGTTATTATAAGAAGGTCATCAACCTCACCCTAGAAGATCAAAAGTGTCTTTCTGTTTTAGCTAGCTCAAAGAAGAAAATTAATATAGCTAAGATCAGAACGAACTCTCATGAGCTTCTTAGTGAAACAGGTCATTGGGCATTTCCTAAAACAACATGGATGGAAAGGATCTACCATCTCTGTGAGGATAGGAATATTGAGGATGAAAACCACTTCCTCTTAGAGTGCCCCACGTACAACCACATTAGATCTCAGTTTCATAATCTTTGTCACAATACTGACCTTCCTAGCCTTTCACAATGTCAAAATTATAGTGAGCTTGGGAGGCTTCTCCCCAAGCTTTTTGAGCATACAAATAAAATTTTAAATCAAACTAAATAAATTGTTTCTTTAGGTCCCATAGACCAACGTTTGGTCTAAGTGGACTTTAACCACCACCATCATCATCATCATATAAAAAATTTATTTATTTGAGAGAGTGAAAATTTCCACACTTATGATAAAATGAATTTTTGAAGAAAATTAAGTAAAATTTATAATGAATCCAAAAATCATATTTATCTTTTTTATTTTTATTTATTTTATATTACCTAAATAAATAATTGAGATATAATAAATTCATAATTAGAATATAAAATCCACCAATAATATATTTTTTAATTTGTTTTTTCTTTTTACTAACATGTAATATACCCACAGTAAATCTACTCATAGTAAAAAAAAAATATTTTTAACCACGTTCTATATTACTATTGCATGCCACTTGGACGTAAAATGGGCCAACCCCATTACCACCTACGTGCAAGCTTCACATTCACAATTATCATGGGTAAAATATCTCGCCCTTATGTGTGCAAATTGGTAATATCTCGTGGAGGCAAAGTATTATCTGCCAGATTTATTGATGGTTGCACTGGTTCATTACACTTGACCATGGGCATTTACTTTTGTTGGCTCTGTCACGTGATGGAGGTAAGGTCTATGTATTCTTTGCTTCTGCACCATCGGGCGTTTTCCTGCATCAACAATGGGAAAGAAGGAATGCCCATCTAAGGGTGAAGCTATCTTGATGTGCACCTTACTCAATGAAACATTCCATCGAGGGTTCTAGAGACATTTTCCCCTCAACCCTGCTACAAGTCCCTCCTCCTTTGGGCACCAAGCACATACCAAAACTTCTATGTTTGATGTATGGTTATGGTTCTCATGCCTGCTAATGGTCCGGAGAAATTTCGACCGAGCCTTTTACAGCGGCTACCTTGTGGTAAGAACTTACTGTGCTGTCTATAAGATTTTTTTGTTATTTTCCTATGCCCTTTACTATATTCATTTGTGTTATGTACAATCCAGAAAACCTAACTTACTTCCGGTGTGTCTGTTTTCTATGGTGAGGTATGAGGGACTCTCCCCACAGTACAATATGCACAGGCACGGGTGAAGCCACTTGGCTTCAAGGTCTTGCCTTCTTAGAGCTCAGCAAACAGGTGAGTCCATACCAAATTTTTTTCGCATACCATTCTTAATATAAGCGTTCCACTACAAGAAATGATGAATTCTTTGCACTGAGTGTAGGGTTCTATTTGTTTTTCCTTTCTTTTGTTTACTGACGGATACTATTGACCCTCTAGCCCAGACCCCTTACGGATTCTCCTCTTGGTTACTGTACAGAGGTTTTGGCAGAGCTTAAGACTAGCAAGTCTGCCCAGGTAACGCAAGGATTAGGAATCCTTTGCACGATATGGACTATGAACTGATAACCTTGATTTTCAATTGACGGAAATTTGAGCTCGCTTATGCATTTTTTATGTAATTTTAATTCCATAGTTGGTTAAACTGTTCGGGTTGTATCCCTAGATTGTTGTATTGTGGCTCCGTACGGTTTCCAAGGTTGTATGTGCACATTTTATGTAATTATGCTTCCATTCTTCTGTTAATGGTCTGGGTCTTTACGACCCGAGTTCTATTGGTTTGAAGGAGTGCACGCCCTCCGTACGGCACCCAACTGTATGGCTTAATTACTCTTTTTGCATTAGCCCTTGATAGGGTTCATGAACTGTGGACTAGTCATTGTATAACTATGATAGTGTTTTTTCGTAATTTTATTTGAATATATACTGCTCTGCAAATTCCTCAGTTCATCAATTTGTTTCATATTACTTTATACATTGTATGATGCTTACCGCATGATAATTACAATTCTATGCCCTACTGGTTTATGTGCTTGGGTAAAGATTATATGCCTGGTGCTTCTCACTACAGGGTTATTGTTCACATAAGTCACAGGGGCACTGCATGAACTCATTCCAGGTCCCCACTTGTATATATTCTTTTTGTTTTACTGGTTCCCTTGTGGAGCCGAGATTTTTTTATAACTGCCCGGCCATGTTATGTATATATATATATAGTATATATTATTATATATATATTATATATTTGATGGTGGTACGAGTGCCGACTTAAATATTTTCTACCTACATGCTCATTAGGAACTTTAGACTCCGGGTCTGGAGCGGCATAGCCTCGTGGTTACAACTTTGTTCCTTAGAGGTTCCTTAAGATTGATGTATAATTTATTCTGTAAATTTTTTGGACTCTAGTTTCTAGAAATGAGCTTTCTTGCTTTTCTATGCTTCGCAGCTTGTATAGGAATTGGATAGAGAAACAAAAACTGTTGAACTCTCTGTTTATTTATGAAATATATTGGTTTCATTGTAACGACATTTTCCAATTCGAGAACTCTATATTTTACGGTGAGTCTCTGCATTCGATTGTTTTCCAGTTTCTGTAATCTTTAAAAGGGTTTTCTAGCAGCCCTTGCTCATATTTGTTCCCTGCTGAACTATATAATATATATATATTATATATATATATATATTATTATATATATAGATATTTAAAAAAAAAAGGAATACCAAATAAAAACCCTTGCCCCTCTGTTATACCCTTGCACAGTTTTCCCGTCCAGTTCCTTGTAAGAATTATTTCACCCTCCTTTCATAATATAAAAGGAAAAAGGGAAACTAAAAATAATGTTATAAAATTCCCAAATTAGTATCAATTCTAGGGATTTCTTCATACCTGGAGTTTTCTAGTTGAAATGTCATTTTCGACAGTCACCCGAAACTGGGTCTGGAGTTCCTTGGATAAAATGTTGTTTCTGACAATCACCCGAAACTGGGTCTATCACCCGTCAAACCTACCGACCATGAGATTCGTCCTTTAGGACCAGAATCTCCCCCCTTTCTTCTTGCCAAACCTCAGTATTCCACAAGTTGTCCATACAGCGAGCAGGGCTATCTGGTCATCTCTAGACTTAGCCACCTCCTTTTCCTTTGGAGTATCCTTTTTTCCGCCTGTCACTACAGCACAGATTTTTCCTCTCTTCTCCCCTTTTTCTTTGGAAACCTTCCAATTGGGCAAGGTAGTTAGGGTTTCTTCCTCAGCAACTGTTTTTCCCACCTCAAGACGACAACTTCCTCCTTGAGAATTTACCTTCTTTCAGGAAACACTTCTTACATTTCACAATAAAAGAAATTACATTTAACTTTTAATCAAATACTAATAACAAGTTCAATTTGTGTCTACCACAGTAAATCAAATATTTACATCATTTTCCCGGGGCATTGCATCTTCCCCTGCTAAGATTAGACATCGTCCCGATGTCTTTCTCATAAGTTCCTCATTTTCCCAAGTGGCCTCCTCAGGCCAAAAATGCTGCCACTACACTTTAACTTGGGTAATATCCCGCTTCTGCATCGTTACTTCTCTCTAATCTAGGATGCTCAATGGTTCGATCCGGATTTCTCCTTCCAGTTCTACAAGTAACATGCAACATCCTAAGTCAGTTTTCTTTTAAAAGGAAACATTTAAACTGATCTATCAGAGATAATTCTCACCTGAATATCCTGCCAATTAATCACATGTTTAGGATCATAAACATATTTTTTTAACAGGAAGACATGAAAGACATTGTGGACTCATATGTGACTTGGCAGAGCGAGCTAGTAAGCCATCAACCCAATTCTTGCTAAGATCTGAAATGGTCCACAGTATCGATATGCCAACTTAGCACACCTGCTCCACTGTAATGTGTTGTTTCTTGCCTGAATACTCACATACAAATGATCACTGACCTGATACTCCTTAAACCTCTTCTTTCGATCAACAAAGTTCTTTTGCCTATCTTGAGCTGCCTTCAAATTAGATCATGCGTTTTTAACCAGCTCCTCAATTTCCTTAAGCATTTTAGGGCCCAACATCAATCTGTCTTCTAGTCCACTCTAGCTCGAGGGGGTGCGGCACTTCTGCCCATACAATACTTCAAAAGGGCTCATTAGCAATGATGTGTGGTAGCCATTATTGTATGCAAATTCAACTAAGTGCAAATAATCCTCCCACTTGGTTGTTTGCTCCATCACATATGCTCTTAAAATATCTACCACCACCTGGTTCACCCATTTAGTTTGCCCGTCAGTTTGAGGGTGATAAGCGGTGCTAAAATTTAACCGAGTTCCCAATTCTTCAAACAATGTCTTCTAAACGACCAATGTAAATTTTACGTCACGGTCTGAAATTATTGTTTTTGGTAATCCATGTAACTTAAATATATTTTTCATGAACACATGGGCGATCTGCACAACTCTATAGGTAGATTGCACCGGTATAAAATGTGTTGACTTGCTCAGCTTGTCCACCACTACCATGATGGAGTCATTATTTTTCTTTGACTTTGGCAAACCTATTGTAATGTCCATAGAAATGGTTTCCCATTTCCATTCTGGTATGGGTAACGGTTGTAATAACCCCGCAGGATGCTGGTGTTTTGCTTTAATTTACTGATATTCTAGACATTGTGCCAAATAACCAGCCACATATTTCTTCATTCCCAGCCAATAATATTCTTTCCAAAGTGTAGTGATCATATTTTGATACCCGGGGTGTCTAGCATAATGACTCTTATGATACTCATCCAATATCAGATTTTTAATATTGTTCTGATTGGCCACATACAACCTCCCTTTATAGTACAACATTCTGGCAGCATCCAAGGCATAATCTGGTTGTTTTTCTTTGCTGGCTGGTTGCTACATTTGTTGTTTTATTTGCTGATAAACAACATCCTATTCGGCTATTTTCTTAATCATTTCCTCGAAGGAACTTTTCCCTTCACTGTAAGAAATTTCATATAGGCATTACAATTTCCAACTCAAAGTGTCCACCACCCAATTCTCCTTCCCTTTTAAATTCTTGATTTCAAAATCAAAACCACTTAGGAAATCCACCCACTGTGCTTGCCTTGCATTTAGAGTGGGATGGCTAAAATAATTGGTCAGACTGTGGTGATCTGTCAATAACAAAAAATTTCTTCCCATAAGGTAATGTCGCCACATTTTCACGGTGTGAATCATGGCTGCTAACTCTAGATCATAAGCAGAATATCTCTGCTCATGTTCTTTTAATTTTCTTGATTCATATGCTATTACCTTTCCTTCCTGCATCAACATACCCCCTACCACTTCTTTGCTTGCGTCCGTGCACACCACATAGTCTTTGTTGGGATCTTCTATGATTAAAACGGGTGTTGTGGTGAGCAGGTATTTGAGTTGCTCGAAGCTTTTTTGACATTCAGGGGTCCACCTAAAGACCCTTCCCTTTTTCTGTAGGGAAGTAAGGGGATACACTACCATCAAAAATCCTTCCACAAATCATCTGTAATAGCCTGCTAACCCCATGAAGGAGTAGATGTCTGCCACATCTTTAGGTACTGGCCATTCCATTATTGTCCTTATCTTTTTAGGATCCACTGCAATTCCTTCCTTAGTGATTATATGCCCCAAATTTTGTATTTGTTCTTTGTAAAATTCACATTTGCTGAACTTAGCGTATAGTTGGTGTTCTCGGAGGGTTTGCAATACCAATCTGAGGTCTTCTTGGTGCTCCTCCATAGTTCGAAAATAAATGAATATATCATCAACGAAGATCAGCATGAACTTGTCCAAATACTGGTGAAATACGTTGTTCATTAGACACATAAAAGTTGCGGCAGCATTGGTCAATCCAAAGGGTAACACCACAAATTCATAATGGCCATATCGTGTTCTAAAAGTTGTCTTAGCTATATCCTCCTCTTTAATCCTGATTTGGTGATAACCTGATCGCAAGTCAATCTTCGAGAAAACTGTTGCTTCCTTTACCTGATCAAATAGTTCATCGATACGGGGCAAATGATATCTGTTTTTGATTGTCAACTTATTTAGTTGACGATAATCTATACACATGTGCAGGGTCCTGTCTTTCTTCTTAACAAACTACACCGGGGCTCCCTAGGGTGACACACTGGTGCATATATAATTTTTGTTCAACAACTCCTGTAATTGTATTTTTAATTCCGGTATACTCATTCTATAGGGTGCCCAGGATACTGAGGCCGCTCCTGGCACTAATTCAATGGTAAAATCTATGTCCCTTTTAGGTGGTAGTCTGGGAATCTCCTCCGGAAACACATCAGCAAATTCCTGTACCACAGGAATATTCTCCATTCTAGATGTTTTATCTTTCGAGTTGGCATAGCCCACTTGGACAACATAAATCTGACATCCTTTTCTAATACATTTAGATAACTGTGAGGTGGTTATGGGCCGAATTTGCACTGGTCGCTTGATTCTCTACATTTCTTTCTTTATTCCAAGCTCATCCTTATAACTGATAGTCTTGGTTTTACAATTAATTATGGACCAGTGTTTCTCTAACCAGTCCATACCAATTAATATATCGTACGAACCAAGGGGAAGCACATTTAAATCTACTGTAACTAGTTGTCCTGCTATTTTTAAAGGGAAGTTTTTTATCTTGGCATTTACCCGTTTTTTTGCCCCTGTTGCCAACTCGACTAACCAAGGGTCCTTAAATTTAACAGGTTGCAACCTACAATGCTCCAGAATTCTAGGGCTAATATAACTTAACATTGCACCAGGGTCAATTAAAATAGTGACAGAAAGGTCTAAGAGTTTACCTTGAAAGTCCACCATGGTCGGCTGGTACTCTGCCTGACGATCCTCCAGAGGAGCATTAATTTTTGGTAGACTCTGTCCTACATCACCAACCGTAGAAGCTTCGTAGACCTGCGAAACCTGTTCAGTCCCTTTTCACTGGGGATAGTTTTTCACATAAGGGGGTCCACCACAGCCCCAACATTGCACTGGAGGCCTTGTTGTCCCTTCGATCTATTTTTCGGAGTTGGTAATTGGTTCTGGACTCATTGGGGGGGCTTTAGTCACAGCGAATTCTTCTGTGAGCTTCTGCTTATTTGCCCCTTGGCAAATCCTCTATTACCACCACCGTGGTTACCTTTAGTACTTCCAGCCAGCTTGCTGCATTTCTTATCGACCCATCTTTTACCCAGGATTTCTCCCTTCTACTTGCTTTGTTGATAACACATTCGGTCCTTGCATATAGCCTCGTCCATCGTCTTTGGGTTGTCAAATTCGATTCTTTCCGTCATACCCAAGGGTAAACTACTGAAAAATCTCTGTACTTTAGCTTTTTCTTCCCAAATATAAGGCACATAATGGAGTAATGAAGTAAAATGAGTGATGAACTCATCCATAGCCTGTTGTCTCAATCACAGGTCATGGAACTCTCTTGCCTTTTTGTCATAGAAGTTTTCTATCAAGTATCTTTCTTTAAAGTACTTTTGAAATTTTTCCTAAGTGATAGTCTGTTCACTCACTCCTTTTACCATCTTAACTTCCTCCCACCACAAGGTGGCTTTCCCCCGCAATTGGAAAATGGCCAACCTTGCCTTAAGATTGTGATCATGTTCATACAACTGGAAATATTTGTTCATATTGATCAACCATGCCTCAACTGCCTCCTCTTGTTCTCCATCAAAATGTGGTGGTTTGATCTTGTGGAATTCGCCTTGCAACTCTATCCATTGCCTTTTTGATGTTTGCTATTCGGAGGCATTATCAAATCGTTCCTCCTCCCTTCCTTCTGATTCTTCAGGTTCTGTAATTTGATTCTATTCCCTTGACATCCCTTGTTGCTCAGCACTGGGGTTCAGTGGTTGCTGATTTTGTTTGTTAGATAGGCTCTTTATAATCCTCTCCTACTCCATTGTTAACCTGGCATTATCCTCCTGCAATTGGGCCATTTCATTTTTCAATTTCTGCACCGTCTCCAAAATTGCAAGGTTTGTATTGCAAGCCTCCTCTCCAAGCTATACCCATAATTCGGGATTGTTCTCTGCAGGTCCCTGTCCCACCACAATCCATGGGATGCACTATCAACCCTCCTCATACTGTTAATCTTGCTCTTAGACTTAAACATAAAAATAACAAGTGAATAGTCACGCAAAAAAATTGTATTTAAAAAGAAAAAAGACTACTCAATAGAGATGGAGATAAATTATATTCAATCTGTATACCAACACCACTTCCCAGAGGCAACAGTTTTGAAACCGAGCTCTGATACCACTTGTAATATACCCATGGTGAATCTATGTAACAGTAATTTATTTTTTTAATTTTAACCACGTTCTATATTACTATTGCATGCCACTTGAACGTAAAATGGGCCAACCCCATTACCACCTATGTGCAGGCTTCACATTCACAATGATCATGGGTAAAATATCTCGGCTTTATGTGTGCAAATTGGTAATATTCCATGGCGGCAGAGTATTATCTGCCAGATTTATCGCTGGTTGCACTGGTTCATTACACCTGGCCATGGGCATTTACTTCTGTTGGCTCTGTCATGTGATGGAGGTAAGGTCTATGTATCCTCTACTTCCACGCCCTCGGTCGCCTCCCCGCATTGATGGTGGGAAAGAAGGAATGCCCATCCGAGGGCGAAGCTATGTTGATGTGCACCTTACTCAATGAAACATTCCATCAAGGATTCCAGAGACATTTCCCCCTCGGCCCTGCTACAGTTCCCTCCTCCTTTGGGCACCGAAAACATACCAAAACTTCTTTGGTTGATGTATGGTTATGGTTCTCATGCTTGCTACTGTTTTGGAGCAATTTGGACTGAGCCTTTTACAGTGGCTACCTTGCGGTAAGAGCTTATTGTGCTGTCTATAAGATTTTTTTGTTATTTTCCTACACCCTTTACTATATTCATTTGTGTTATGTATAATCTGAAAACTTTAAATTACTTCTGGCATGTCTGTATTTTCTATGGCAAGGTATGAGGGTCTCTCCCCATAGCATGATATGCACAGGTGCGGGTGAAGCCACCTGGCTTCAGGGTCTTGCCTTGTCAGAGCTCGGCAAACAGCTGAGTCCATACCAATTTTTTTTTGCACACCATTCTTAATATAAGCGTTCCACTACAAGAAATGATGAATTATTTTCACTGAGTGTAGGGTTCTATTTGTTTTTCCTTTCTTTTTTTTATTGACGGATACTATTGGCCCTATGTCCCAGACCCCTTACGGATTCTCCTCTTGGTTACTGTACAGAGGTTTTAGCAGAGTTTAAGCCTGGCAAGTCTACCCAGCTAACACAAGGATTGGGAATCCTTCACACAATATGGACTATGAACTGATAACCTTGATTTTGAATTGATGGGCCTTTGAGATCGCTTATGCATTTGTTATGTAATTCAATTCCACAGTTGGTTAAACTATTCGGGTTGTATCCATGGATTGTTATATTGTGACTCCCTATGGTTTCCAAGGTTGTTTGTGCACATTTTATGTAATTATGCTTCCGTTCTTCTGTTAATGGTCTGGGTCTTTACGACCTGAGTTCTGCTGGTTTGAAGGGGTGGACGCCCTCCTTCTGGCACCTGACTATATGGCTTAATTACTCTTTTTTCATTAGGCCTTGTTAGGGTTCATGAACTGTGGAATAGTCATTATGTAACTATGACAATGTTGTTTTGTAGTTTTATTTGAATATATACTACTCTGCAAATTCCTTAGTTCGTTTGTTCATTTCATATTACTGTATACAGTGTATGATGCTTACCGCATGATAATTACGACTCTATGCCCTACTGGTTTATGTGCTTGGGTAAATATTATACACCTAGTGCTTCTCACTACAAGGTTATTGTTCACATAAGTCGCAAGGGCACTAAATGAACTCGTTCCAGGTCCCCACTTGTATGTATTCTTTTTTTTTTACTGGTTCCCTTGTGGAGTCAAAATTTTCGTATAACTACGTGGCCATGTTATATATATATATATATATATATGGTTACAGTGCCAACTTAAAGATTTTTCTACCTACATGCTATTAGGAACATTTAGACTCCGGTCCTGAAGCCGACATACCTCGCGGTTATGTCTTTGTTCCTCAGAGTTACCTTAAGATTGATTATAAATTTTATTCTGTAAATGTTTCGAATTCTAGTTTCCAGAAATGAGCTTTCTTGCTTTTCTATGCTTCGTGGCTTATCTAGGAATTGGACAGAGAAACGAAAACCATTGAGATATCTATTTATTTATGAAATATATTGGTTTCATTGTAACAACATTTCAATTTCGAGAACTCTGTATTTATGGTGAGTCTCAGCATTGACTGTTTTCCATATTTGTATATTCTTTGAAAGGGTTTCTTAGCAGCCCTCTCTCACATTTGGCTTCCTGAACTATATATATATCTATATAATATAATATATTTATATAGATTATATAATATATATAGATTAAAAAAAAAAAACGACCAGATACAAAACCCTGCCCCCTCTGTTATACCCTTACATACTTTTCCCATCCAGTTCCTTGTAAGAATTCTTTCACCCTCCTTTCATAATATAAAAGGAAAAAGGGAAACTAAAAATAACATTATAAAATTCCCAAATTAGTATCAATTCTACGGATTGCTTCATACCTGGAGTTTTCTAGTTGAAATGTTGTTTCTGACAGCCACCCGAAACTGGGTCTAGAGTTCCTTGGATAAAATGTCGTTTCTGACAGTCACCCGAAATTGGGTCTATTGTTTTTCAAACCACTCGACCACGAGATTCATCCTTCAAGACCAAAATATCCCCCCTTGCTTCTTGCCAGAACTCAGTCTTTCGCAAGTTTCCCATACAACGAACAGGCCTATCTGGTCATCACCAGACTTAGCCACCTCATTTTCCTTTGGAGTATCCTTTTTTTCTGCCTATCACTACAGCGCAAATTTTTCCTCTCTTCTCCCATTTTTCTCTAGAAACCTTCCTGTTAGGGAAGGTAGTTAGGGTTTCTTCCTCAGCAACTATTTTTCCCACCTCAAGAGGACAACTTCCTCCTTGAGAATTTAGCTTCTTTCAGGAAACACTTCTTACATTTCACAATCAAACAAATTGCATTTAATTTTTAATCAAATACTAATAACAAGTTCAGTTTGTGTCTAACACAGTAAATCAAATATTTACATCGTTTTCCCAGGGCATTACATAATATTTTTTTAAATTTACTTTTTATTTTTAATTTGTACTTTTTATATTATAGTTGTTATTAAAAAAATTAAATCCTTCTTATTAATATAATTTCATTTTTTTAATTTACGAATTTTATTACATTAAATTTTAAAACACAACCTAAAAACATGAGGGAGAGGGAAAAAGAAAAAAAAAAAAAAAAAGATGGACGAAAAATGCTATGAAATTTAAAAATTATTAGATAATTAGATTTAATAGACCGAAATGTTTTATAGTAATAAATAAAATTCGGTATGGTCGAGATTCCGTAATACTAATATAAATTATATTTTTTATTTGTATAATTTAAAAATAAATATCTTGTTTAAAAGTAATATATAAGCAAATTATTAAGTAAAGTTTTTGGTAGAAATTCATTAAAAACAAATTAGGTGACACGTTTGGAACCAACAAGTGTGGTTCATCGTCAAGACAGATGAAAGGCAAAAATCTGGTGAAAACTTAAAATTAATTATTAAAGAATAAAAATAGACTTAAATTATTATTAAAAAAATAATTCTTTTTAAGCAATTTAATCATGACCTTTAGAATCTAATTAATTTTTGAAAATGTTTTCTATTTATCTAAAATTAAATTATAATAAAATATATAATTTGAAATGTTATATTATCTAGAAATAAATTTTGGATAAAATATATAATTTGAAAGTGTATTTTTATTTATTTAAAAATATAAATTACAATAAATATATATTATGTTAGAGACACTTGTAATAAAGTGTTAGAGGATGTTTATTATATGTGGAGAGATTTGTGAAATGTTTGTTCCCCTTGTTATTAAGTTTTTTTTGGTGCATCCGCATATGAAGAGTAATGGAGGGGGCTATCATCATGGGAGACAATAGCTTGACTTTCTTGGACATTGATGATTCAAACCACAAGTTTAAGAATTTAATCAATGTGTTAAAGCAAAAGCTAGAAGGAGCAAATGATGAAAATGGGGATCAATCCCAACCGTAGAGAAATGGAAAGCCCTTGCAGCGAAGGAACCCAAGATGATGATTACCAAAGGAAGTAGTGGATCTCAAATACAAACTTAATTCTAGCAATATATCTACATACATTCAATACATGAAAGACCATGCTTTGATATGAGAATATCTTGGGTTTTGGCCCTTGAAAAGGACCTTGCTCTAGAGGATCCAAAATAACTAGAATCCAAAAAGAAAAATGAGACTAGAGGTTGAAGAAAGGCATTCTTCGCCATCCTTTTGAAATTTCAAAACATGAAATATTTATTTTTGAAAACAATCCTTACTTCTTCAACTCAATAGACCCATAAATTAGATTTTGGATGGAAAGATCTAGCCCAAAGAAAGTGGATTTATGTGCAACGCCAATATGGATTACGCTCTTCTTTGTACCAATGAAATTCTTAGAGAAGACACCTTAGAGGGTTTGGGGAATGCCTTGTGAAAGTCTCTTAGGCCACAATACTATGTGCATACACCTGTTGCATAATAATTTGTGTTTAAATGAATATCTGAAAACCCATTCCAGCTTCCATTGATATATCTTACCTTGAAAAAGATTGGAAATAGGCTATGGACTATGAGCATATTCATTTTCAATGCCAAAAAAATCTATAAATATGGGCATCTTCTAAAGACTCTCCTCTCAATGTACTCACAAAAACTAAGGCTCCTCACCTAGTCAAAGACCCAAAAAGTTTTGAAAACCATTTACCCATCATTACAACACCTAATCCCAACCCCCTTCCTTTGGAAAATGATTCTCCACTCACAAAAGCTTTGAATCTTTGAATCATCCTAAAGTTCTAGACCTCCTTTCATATTCATAGGCCAGGCCTTCTTCCCAACCTAAGAAATATTTCATACATAATGTGGACGTTAAGAACTTTCTACAAACTCCTATTGTGAAAGCCAGGTAGGCCCAACATAAAGATTTGGCTATTAGAGTCCTCAATGAAGTAATCATGACAGAGGGGTATGTGACCCATGATAAATAAATAAGGCAAGATATGGATTTAATTCCCTATACCGACCATCAGTTTTTACCTACAATCAGTGTTTGAGGCTTGGAAAGGGAGTGATTGAAAGTTAATCCCTAAATACTAAGTTCAGATTTTGCACAGGGGCCTCATTAAATAAAAAAATTAAGAATGGTTATAAGAATCAAGTATAAAATTTGATAACCATCACTTAGGTGTTTAGATACACTCCTTCAAGTATTGTCCTAAATACCTGGAGGAAGAAAGAGAAATAAGAAGTTGTTGTAAGAACTAGGGGAATTTTTTGTTAATGCTAGGTGCAATATGCTAACAATAAAGGAATTCTACTCCATTACAACCATTCCTCAATGAAGATAATATATTGGAACATAAGAGGCATGGATTGTAAAGTTAAGAAATGGCTTCTTAAGAACCATTGTAATAAGGAACAACCAACAACCAAGATGATATAAGAAACTAAACGTTCTAGTGAAAAAATTGCTTTGATAAGCTTCAATGTTGAGTAGAATATAAATTAGTATTAATTGATGAGAATGGTCACACAGGTGAGATATTGTTACCTTGAAACCCCATGGAATTAATTATCTCATACATGTTAGCCACCCACAAAACTATATTGTGAAATTCGAACTGATAACTCTATAAGGATTGGATTTCTCATGAAATTCTATGGACCAACAATACCCAGGTAAATTTTTGAGTTCCTTAATTCTCAAAATATCCAATACTAAACTCATTACCTTCCAAAAATAATAGGCAATGATTTCAACATCATTAAATATATCGAAGAGAAAAAAGTAGGACTTAAAAAACTAGATGCAGATGTAGGGAACTTCAAAGAAATTCTAAGTCAAGTTCGCGTGGTTTATCTATGCACTTACAATAGTCTACACACTTGCAAAAACCATAGGGGAGGATCTTAACAAAACACCTCTAGGTTAAAAAAGTTTCTTTCCCTACAATCCCAATTGGAAAAGGACCTTTTCATAGAGGCATCCTTCATTGCATGTAATGGACTAGATCAATAGCCCATGTTTATTAACCTACATTTTAAAGCAAGCCTAAAAATAGATGATTTTGTTTCAAAAAATTTTGGCTAACTAGTCCATCCTTAATGGAGCATATTAAAAACTTGTGAAGTGAGGTTAAATACATGGAAGAATATGCTATGTTTTTATTCCCAAAAAAGCTCAAATATATCAAGTCCAAACTTAAAAAATGGAATAGAGATGAATTTGAAAATATTTTCAAAGCCAATAGAGAATTGCAATATGGGATGAGGGAGGTGAAACAATCTGTAATTATGGAAGGAAGAATATATGAAATGGTAGATGCAAAATCAAATATACTTACCCAATCAAAGTATAGGATAAAAAAATAAGAAATTTTATTCAAGTATAAATCTAGAGTGTGATGGCTTAGGGAAGATGAAAAAAGGACCACTTTCTTTTGCAATTAGCAGTGGCATAATAACATGTTAACTTCTCTAAACGATGGGGAGGGTAATAATCTAATGGATCATGGAGGTCTATAGTAAGAAATAATTCACTATTACAATAATATTCTTACTAAGCATGGGAAAGGAAGAGAAGATGGGATCCAAAAACTAACTAAGCATATGTTTTCTCTAGTATGAATAGATCAAAAATAAATCATCATGATGAGAATATATTTAGGTAAAGTGGAGGCAACAACCATGGTTATGCCTAGAAATAAAGAACGAAGGACTGATAGTTTCACAATCAACTTAAATGAATCTAAGAAATATGCACTCCTAAGTATTGTACACCACTCAATATCCTATTTTGGATCAGCCATTTTGTCTCCATAAAATTATGTATGGATACTTTCTTTCGAAAAATTTAGCATCAAATCCACACATTTGTATTACTGAACATGCATTCAATATATGCTCAATTTAGAAAACTTGTCTCAATACACACTTTTTTCAAATCCACTCATGAATAACTTACTTCTCTCGTCTGAGTTTTTGGATTCAATATCCTACAACAAAAATACAATGGATATGAAGTAGGGGACATAAAGAGTTTATAGTCATGAGAGTTTACAATAAGGAGTTTATTTGCATTTGTATTGTACAATTGCTCCCTTTATATAATAGTAGGTGACAATAATAACCATATCATAAAAATATGCTTAATTCAACCATATGAATAAATATCTTCACAATAATCTCTTCATGCATCTCTTAAGTAATGTTCATCCCCAACATGTCTTATCAATCATCTCCCATTGAATGCATAATGAATGTCGACGTGTCACGATTCTTTTGCTAACTCGTGTTCTGGCATGGAGTCAATTTTGAGTGGTGATCATGAAATAGGCTAAACATGCTCCTTGAATTTGATTAAAATGGCCCCCATGTTCCTTTTCATTGATAGCCCATTTACATCTTGATTTTGGTTCCTTATGATGTGATAACAAGACACTGGAGCCACAATGTCCTTTCCTTGTTAAATTCTCTCCAAAATAGAGTTTAGATGATAGTCTTGTGATGTTATATTGAAGATAAGAGAATGTTATGAAACCATCTCACAAAAAGATAGAAAAGATATGTCAATGACTTAGAAATCAACCTCTTCAATGGGGAAACCTCCTTTACATTACACAAATGAACAATTATTGGATGATACAAATGAAAAAAACTGCTTTCTATATATAGGAGTCTAAGGGGTCACAATATAATCAAAGATGACATAACAATAATAATATAAGGGCACAAAAATAACAATAGTGGGCTTCTGAGGGGAACAATAATAACAATATGGGGACAATAGTGGAACAACAATAAAATTAAGGGCCACAATGACAATAGTGATGGGGGAATCACTAGTATTATAGGACCTAACATGCCCCTCTCTTTCAAAAAACTGTTGTCCTCAATGCTTGAGTAGTTTTGGATGCTTCTGTATAAAATTATCATCCTCCAATTTGGAATCTTCAGCGGGTAAGTTCTTCCACTTGATGATATACTTTGAAATTTATCAATTTTGTAGCTATCGAGTTCTTGTTTCTGTGACTGCTTCAGGTTCCAATATGATTTTTCATTCCTCATCAGGTTCTGGCAATATTGTTTGAACTAGTAGCTTGTCACCTATAACCTTCTTTAAGCATGAAACAAGGAAAACTGGGTGCACTTGGGAAGCTACAGGAAGCTCCAATTTGTATGCCATAGTACCTATCTTTTGCAACACCTTGCACAAACCATAATAATTTGGTGATAATTTGTCATCCTTCTTAGCTTTCTTGAGAGACATTTGTTTATATGGTTGTATCCATAGGAATACCTAATCACCTACATTAAAATTTCCTTCATTGTGGTGTTGATCTGCCTGTTGTTTCATTCTAATTTGTGCCAAAGTGAGGTTATCCTTTAAGAGTTAGAGAACTTGTTGTTGATGCTCGATGTGATCTTCCACTACATGAACATTAGAATTTTATCTTAAATATGATGTGATGGACGGTAGATGATATCCATAAAGTGCCATAAATGGGGTCATTTTTGTTACAGTATGGAAGGAAGTGTTATACCACCATTCTTCCAGAGGCAACCATTTGACTCATTGTGTCTGCTTATTAGATACAAAGCAATGAAGATATCCTTCCAAACATATGTTTACTATCTCAGTTTGCCCATCAAATTGAGGATGAAAAGATGAGCTATGAGCTAACTAAGTACTAAGATAAGAAAATAATTATGTTCAAACATTTCCAGTGAAAATGGGATCTCTATCACTTACAATAATACTTAGGTTTCCATGTAGCTTTTGAATTGTTTCGATAAATGCAGTAGAAACTGTACTCACTTTAAATGGATGAGATAATGCACAAAAGTGTGCATACTTGGTAAGTATATCAACTACCACCATGATAACACCCTTTCCTTCGGACTTGAAAATGATGCACTGAAAACCATAGTCCATCCTCTTTCTATAGCTTATGAAATTTCAATCTGATACTCAGAGAGAAAATTATGATGATTTTCCCAACGTCACTTGTTTGGGATGTAATTTGGGAGCCTGCAAAAACCCTAACTTTCTTGGATCATATCTCGAAAAATGTAGTGATACAAGATCTGAAATTCGGACCTGAGGATCATCTCGATTTTAGCTCAAATGGGTTTTTTTTAGCTTCTGAAATGTCGCGAGAAAAAATCTATAGTGAAAATTCCATGATGACCTGTTTTGGAGCAGTGAAACCCTAGAATCTAAACGCTTGATACCAAATGTTATGAAACCAGCTCACAAAAAGATAGAAAAGATAGATCAACGACTTAGAAACTAGCGTCTTCGAGGGAGCAACCTCCTTTACATTACACAAATGAACAATTCTTGGAAGATACAAATTACAAAACCTCCTTTCTATATATAGGAGTCTAAGGGGTCACAATATAATCAAATCCGACATAACAATAACAATATAATTGCACAAAAATAACAATAGTGGGGTTCTTTGGGTCACAATAATAACACTATGGGGAAAATAGTGGCACAACATGGGCACAACAATAATAATAAGGGCTACAATGACAATAATAATGGGGGAATCACTAGTATTATAGGGACCTAATAGAGAACCGACAATTGCTACTAATGATGAACTACACTTGTTGGTTTGAAACACGTCGGCAAAAAATTTCTCTTATGTGATTTCTTTCGAGAGACTTTGCTTAACTACTACCATGTCTATGCTTATTGTTAGCTTTAAGGTAGTAATATCCTATGCAAGTTTTAGTCTTTGCATTAATGTATATACTTTTCTTATATTATTGGTTTCTACTCTTTGCATCCATGCATAAGAATAAAAAAAGTGTCCCCTTATAATTATAAATAGCCCCCTCACCTACCATCCCCACAAAATAATAAAAATTATTGTAAGAAGGTAAGTTAACCATTCATTTTAAATTAAATATGATGATGATGATGATTAAAATCCACTAAGATTGAAATGGTCTATATGGCCTAGAAGGGAATAGATTACTTGGAATTCTTTAGATTTGTATTTCTATAGTCAAAATGAATTAAAATAAGTGCTACAATATCACAATCATTTTCACGAGTTAAAATGTCAAGAAGCTTAGTTGTGTGGCAACTATTCAAAAATTAGAATCGATATGAGTATAAGGCAGACAATCTAAGAGAAAAAAAAATTTCATGTTCAACCCTCCATGAATCACATAGGTGAAAAACTCTTTCAATCCATGGTGTTTTAAGAATCGGCCAACTATGAATTACACTTTCGAACTCACAAGAATTTGTTCTTGTTTTAGTAATGTTTATTTTTTTCTTTACACTAGCCAAGATGAATAGATATTTTTTATTTTCAAGATTTGGGTTGATCACCTCCTCATAGTATCTTAGCTTCATTTTTCCCTCTAAATCCTCCTCATCCCAAAATTTATTCCTAAACTTTGATGTAATGATATTTTTTTAAATATCTTTATTCTATAGAATGATCCCCTCCTCTATCTCCAATTATCCAGCAAAGACTAAGCATCCTTATGCCATCCCTACTTGAGTTGAAGGTGGTGGTTTTGGATGGAGTTATAAGCAATTTTAGAAAAAATCATCTTCCATGTTTTTTATCCTCTTCTTATACATAAGATACCTAGTCACAACCAAACTTTCAATGGGGAAATTATTGCTTTTATGAGGAGCATAGGATAGGGTATATTTCCTTCTATCCTAAGAATATATGTTGTAAAGTTCTTTTGATTTTTTTATATCCACCTCCATGAAACTATAGAGATACTGAAATTCCATACTTCACATCCATATAACATAATAGAGGTGACGAGGGTCTCAAAGAGGAATTTATTTTTATCCCATATCATAGGATATGATGACTTACTATATTCTTTCAAGACCATAATAAGTTTTCCATCCTCCATTTATCTTTTTCTTAATTGTATATTTGCACTTGATCTTGTGATGGATATCAATTCCTAGATATTAATATGAGGAACTTACTCCAAGTTGTTGTTGTCATGTATGAAATTATTATATGCGACTATTCTGGGTTTGATTATAATGACTTTTTTTGTCAATATTAATAGTAATACACATCTTGGCATTAAACTCTTGAAGGATTCCTAGTTTCTTTTCAAGTTCATAACGAATCGTATCTAAAAGGAAAATATAATTAACATAAATAAGAAGAGTTATAACTATATTTGTGAGCATGGGGAAAGCCTGACCTAGGTCTCTTCATAACACTCTTCTAGGTTATCAGTGTATATGAAAAAATGGTAAGGAACAAAGGACACCCTTGCATGAATCAAATATGATACTTAATCGCTTCTTAACAACCTCCACTAGTCCTAAGCTTGGCCATAATGTTCCCATACAACCTTGTTAGATCATCCCTCAACTTAAGAGGGACTATTATCTCTTCTAATGTTTTCTATAGATTCATCCTACGAACCAGGTCAAAAGTTTTTCTAAAGTAAATGAAATAATAAAAGAGATTAGTTTTATCATTGTGACGCTTAAGTGTGATGATATTGAAAGTAACAAGGTGATACATAGTTGAATGATATCTCTGAAACCTAGCTTAGTCTTTAGTTATTTATCATTGATTTATAGTCATAAGTTAATATTCTATTTCAAAATAACTCTTTAAAACTTAGATAAAATTGGGCTAATCAAAGCAGTTAGATAATTACAGGGAATACTTTAACAACTTTTTAATCTAGGCACAATGCTCATATATAAAATTACATATATATCATATTATATTTTTGTAGATTGATAATGAAAAATAAACAATATTTTTAATAAAAAATTATATAATAATTTATTCAATTTCCAAGTTAATTCAATTAGAAAATAAAAAACTAAGGATTAAACTTTTTTAAATTTTAAACTACTTATAACTAAAGCATAAATTTGCTCTATATAAATTATTTAGTCAATATTAATATTAAAATAAATTTATTTTTTCCTATTAGCTCTCGCAATGTAATTGTCCATTCCTCGTAATAATAAAGTGTTAACTCACTAACGTGTATTTCATGAAACCAATTGGTTGTTGGTTTATCAAATCTCTTATAACATAAGACCTACTCCATATGGATTATGTATATATATAAAGATTTTATTAATAAAAACAATATTTTTGCGGTATTACAAATTTTAAACTAAGAGTGTCGCTAATTACTAGATGTAATTAAAAAGATGTAGAGGACTATCCAAATTATACCAAATCTAGGGTCTCTTGAACTATATACACAGAAAAATATTTTGGGAATTGAAAAAGTAATTAACTAGCATGACAAAGTATGATGGAAAGAGAATCAAATCATAGACAAAATGTCCAAAATCTAGGGCAATTTGATTCAAATGTGGAATTCATGGGTCAATGCAATTTCTCAATTTGGATGCACAAGCTATCAATTTCATCCTCAACATGTTGTAGTTGCTTCCTATAGTTGATAAGGATCTCCATCATTAAAGTCATCCATGGAGAGCAATTTTGAACTAATGTGAAGGATATTTGCTTGCAGGTACATTTCATTGTAAGATTAGAGGAATGAAGCCTTCAACCACCATACAAACATCTTGGAAACTAATTAGAGACAATAAATCCCAAGCAAAATAGTACATGCATGGAACTCCACAATGCATGTCTTGGTGCCATATTGGAATTTCATATAGGCTTCAATCTCATATGTGCCATATTAGAGTTACTAATCATAGAGATTATTAAATCTCTAAACACAATCCAATTGATATATCCATGACTATATCATGACTAAACATTACATGTAGCATACATTCTCTTTCATGCTAAAATGTGGTGGTGAAACTATGTTGTTATTAAAGAAGCGACACCAATTTGGGGCACATTCAACCAAGACATTACCAAAAAATGTTCTAGGTGATGGATGTGGTGAGTATGAGTTGGCAAATAACAATGAAATTATGGAATGGTTGAAAACTCTTACTACCATTAACATTTAATGTTCCTTCTTCCTTAACAAGCGGCATTCCCTGCTTACAAATCAATTAGCATAATATTCTACCTTGGTACACTATAAATTTTGATTACCATAATAAAACCAAAATTATAAAAAAATTCTAAAAATATCCAAATTTATTATAAATTCTAAATTCAATATAAAATTTTAAACATAGAAAAAATATATTTTATTATTTTAAATATTCAATAATTTATTAAACATTAATATAAAAATAAATAATACATTAAATTTAATATCATAAATTAAATTTTAAAAAAATTGAAATAAAATAAAAAAAATTTAATATAATAAAAATATAATAAAAATAATAAATAATAAATAATGAGATCCATGTATACAATCCTAACATTTAAACACACATAAATCTATGCTTCGCACAAATTAAAATATCATGATTGTTTGTGTAACACCCTGCAGTTGACAGGCAACCAGGTGTGCCCTCCTTTCTCCATGCGATGCGACTAAGGCATGAAATGAGAACAGTGAACAACCAAAGGCGTGGCATGTTATTATGTGTGGACGAATTCTCGTTCGAAGGTTTATAGGGCGAGTTGGAGGAGCTCATTCACAAAGGCAACTGAAGAGTGTAGCCAAACGAAGGGCGAGCTGGTGGGGCGGTCCCGCGCCATGGGCGGGCCGACCACACGATGGCGTTGTATATCATTTGAAGGCGCAGTGGTTGGAGATATGTGGAAGGGTCGGCCGAGGGCATGACCTACACACAACATACCATATAAACATGCGATGAAGTCGTAGCATTTCACCATGGAACTTCGGCATTCAACCAAGAGCAAAAGGTGCGAAGGGGAGTAGAAGGTCGTAGTGGAGGTGCAGGTCTATGTGCCCGCCTGCTGCGCAGCCTACACGAGTTCTTGCACGCGGTTGTGATCGGTTGAAGTGGGAGTGGAGGGTGCACTAGGGCGCCCGCCCGCCAAAGTATTGTATGAGCTTTGGATTGTGTATTGGTTGGTGGGGTGTACACAGGCACGCCCATCCAATTCGACAAGGAAGTTCATGTGTTGTATTATTGGTTAAGTCACAGTGAGACCACCGTGCGCTCTTGCACAGGTGGGCGCCCGACTTGGGTGTAAATGCCGGTGGAGCCAAGCTCCCGGTCAATTGTAAAATTTCCTCATATATAATAAAAGATTTCTTTTACATGTGCTATCGTTCTCTTGCCGTTCTATATTGTTGATGTTTTAATATTAATGGTTTCTACACATTAATATGTTATTCATGCTTAATTATGAATGTTAAGGCGTAGTTTGCAAGGTAAGTTAACAATGAAATATGTTGGTTACTTAGGTGGTGCCGCACCTGGCCAATTTAATGAAAAAAGAATTGGGGGCGTGACAGGAGGTGGTATCAGAGCAGGTTCATAGGAAGTGAAGTTGTTGCTTGACGAACATAGAGAACAGAAATGTATGCAGGGAAAAGTTATGAAGAAATCGTGGATGAACAGTCTGGGTTTTTTGATGGTTCATGGCAAGACCATTCAAGCTCTGGTGGACACGGAAGCCACTCATAACTTCATGAAAACACGGTTGAAAAAGGAGGTTGGACTGATGATCTTCCCATCGAATGTGGAAGTCAAGGCAGTGAACTCTAGAGCTAAAGTGGTGGGTTTGGCACACGATGTCCCTGTGCAGATAAAAGACTGGAAGGGTAAATTGGACTTCACAGTGATGGAGATGAATGACTTTGATATGACACTTGGACAAGATTTCTTGAAGGGCAACAGGGCTATTTTTGTCCCCTTCTGTGATGAGGTGGTGCTGGTTGGATAGTCACAAACTTGGACTTTTCCCACTCATAGGTCAAGGAGGGAAGTCAAGGTGCAGCATGTTTCTGCACTAAGTTTGGAGAAGGCTATGAAGGAATTAGATATGGAGACATATGCAGTGATGTTCAAGGGAGTCGAAGGTGATGTAGTGGGGATGCTTGTTCATGCCGAGATTTTTGAGGTGCTAACCAAATATGCGGATTTGATGTCTGATGAGCTACCAAAGAAGTTTCCACCAAGCTATGCAGTGGACCACAGCATTGAGCTTGAGCCAGGAAGGCAACCCCCGACTAAAGCACCTTATAGATTGTCAGGACCTGAGTTGGAGAAATTGAAATGATAGCTAAAGGAGTTAGCTGATGCAGGTTTCATCAGACCTTCAAGGTCCCCTTATGGAGCTTCGGTATTATTCCAGTGGAAGAAGGATTCTAATGAGCTATGGATGTGATGTGATTATCGTGCACTGAACAAACAAATGGTAAGGAATAGGTATCCTTTGCTATTAGTTGTTGATTACTTTGACAAGCTTGCGAAAGCCCAAGTGTTTTCCAAGCTGGACTTGAGGCATGGGTATTATCAGGTGCGGATAGCTGAAGGAGACGAAAAGAAGGTTGTGATAGTAACAAGGTATGGTAGCTTTGAGTTCCTTGTTATGCCATTCGGGTTGTGCAATGCTCCTGCTAAGTTTTACACTTTGATGAATGATGTCCTACGACCATACTTGGATTCGTTCGTAGTAGTATACTTGGACGATATAGTGGTGTATAGTGACAACATGGAGGATCATAAGAAGCAGTTGACAATTGTGTTCGAGGCACTGAGGGAAAATCAGTTCTACTTGAAGAAGTCTAAGTGTGTGTTCGCTCAGACCGAGATTCCATTCCTTGGGCATATTGTTGGTCAAGGGTACATACGAATGGAGCCAAGCAGAGTGAAGACGATCAAGGACTAGGTTGAACTGATGAATTTCCATGAGATGAGGGTGTTTTTGGGCATGACCAACTACCAAAGGAAGATTGTAGAGGGGTACTCCAAGGTAACATTGGCACTAAAAGACCTATTGAAGAAAGACAAGAGGTGGAGTTAGATGGATAAATGTCAAAAGGCATTTGATGACTTGAAGAGGAGGATGATTACAGTACTGATACTGAAGTTGCCTGACTTCGAGTGACCATTTGAGGTACACACTGATGCTTTGTATTTTGCCATAGGAGGGGTTCTTATGGAGGATGGACATCCGGTGGCGTATGAGAGTCGAAAGTTGCATGATAGAGAATGAAGGTATCCGGTTCATGAGAAGGAGATGACTGCAATCATTCACTGTCTTCATGTGTGGAGTCATTACTTGATTGGGAAGCCATTTGTTGCCAAGACTGACAACGTTGCCGCAAGTTATTTTGCATCACAACCGAAGCTTTCTGTGAAGCAAGCTCATTGGCAGGACTTCTTGGCAGAATTCAACATGAGTATTGAGTATAGACCGGGAAGGCACAATGAGGTAGTAGATGCCCTTAGCAGGAAGGGACAACTCGCAGCATTGGAAGGAGAAGACTGGACAGCAAGGAGTTGAAGTCAAATTCAGATGTCAGAAGAGATGCAGAATAAGCTCAAGGAAAGTGTTGAAACCGATACTTTGGCACAGAATATGGTGAAGCAGATAAAGAAGGGCAAGTCACGAAAGTTCTTTCTACGGGACGAGTTCTTATTGTTTGGAAACCGACTCTATGTTCCAAAGTCATCTAGATTCAAGAGACACCTTTTGAATGAGTGCCACGACTCACCGTGGGCTGGCCACCCAGGGCAGCGTCGTTCTTTGGCATTGTTGGAGAGAGGATTCTTTTGGGAGAAGATGCCAGAGGATGTAGAGAAGTATGTACATATGTGCATCATTTGTCAGTAGGAAAAATCGGATAATTAGAGACAAGGAAGATTGTTGCAGCCTTTATTGATTCTTGAGAGGCCATGGATGAGTGTCTCAATGGACTTCATCACTCAGTTGCCACAGGTTCAAGGGTATAAAGGGATTATGGTCATGGTTGATCATTTTTCCAGGTATGTTGTCTTTGTTCCTACAAAGATGCCCTGTGGAGCCGAGCGGACTGCGGAGTTGTTATTTAAGAACATAGTGAAGTATTGGGGGATGCCATTAAGCATCGTGTCGGATAGAGACCTGCATTTTACAGGCAGATTTTGGACCACATTGTTCAATTTAGTCGGGACAGAGTTGTTGATGAGTTCGAGTTACCATCCGCTGAAAGATGGACAGACCGAGAGGATCAACACATTGCTAAAGGATTACTTGAGACATTATGTGACGGCTGATCAGAAGAATTGGCTTGAACTCTTGGATATTTTTCAATTTAGCTACAATATTCCATAGAGTGCTGTGACGGGGTATAGTATATTTGAGTTGGTAAATGGGCAGATGCCAGTTGCAACACATACCATAGTGACAGGAGGTTTTTTGAGGAGTCCTCATGTGAAGAAATTCATGAAGGCTTGGGATGAGACCTTGGAGTTGGCACGGTTATGCTTGCACGAAGCTACAAGGAGAATGAAGAAATGGGCAGACAGAGGAAGACGGGATGAACATTTCAATGTGGGAGATATGGTGTTTCTTAAGATTACCAGAGAGCAGTTTTAGCTAGCCAAGGGGACTGCGAACAAACTGACATGGAAGTATGAGGGACCATTCCGAGTAAAGAAGAGAATGGGGGAAGTTGCTTATGCACTGGAGCTTCCGCACCATATGCACATAAAGCATCCAGTTTTTCACATGAGTCAGTTGAAGAGATGCAGACTTGATGTTGATCATCCAAAGAGAGTTGAACCGACGAGTGGACCAGCTGGGATTTTGGACAAGCCAGGACTGGAGTTGGATAAGATTTTGAGCTACATAACTACAGAGATTGGTTGCCACATGAAACGGTAGTATCTTGTCAGATGGAAGAATGCACTGAAGGAAGAAAGTTGGGAATCAGAGGACTCACTTTGGAGATGGAAGAAGAAGATTGCGAAGTATGAACGGAAGATACTGAGATAGTCAGGATTGCTGAGGTTGACAATGATTTCGAGTGGGGGAGGATGTAACGCCCTGTGATTGATAGGCAACCAGGCGTGCCCTCCTTCCTCCATGCGATGCGACTAAGGCATGAAATGAGAACAACGAGCGACTAATCAATAGAGTTAGTGCATCTATAGAAATGCCAGTGACATTCGAAGGTTTATAGGGCGAGTTGGAGGAGCTCGTTCACAAAGCCGACCGAAGAGTGTAGCCAAACGAAGGGCGAGCTGGTGGGGCGGTCCCGTGCCATGGGCACGATGGTGTTGTATATCGTTTGAAGGTGCAACGGTTGGAGATATGTGGAAGGGTTGGCCGAGGGCGTGACTTCCACACAACATACCATATAAACATGCAATGAATTCGTAACATTTCACCATGGAACTTCAGCGTTCAACTAAGAGCAAAAGGTGTGAAGGGGAGTAGAAGGCCACAGCGGAGGCGCAGGTCTATGCGCTCGCCCGCCAGGAAGCCTACACGAGTTCTTGCACGTGGTTGTGATCAGTTGAAGTGCGGGTGGAGGGCGCGCTAGGGCACCCACCCGCTGAAGTATTGTATGAGCTTTGGATTGTGTATTGGTTGGTGGGGTGTGCACGGGCACGCCTGCCCGATTCGACAAGGAAGTTCATGTGTTGTATTTTTGGTTAAGTCGCGGTGAGACCACCATGCACTCTTGCATGGGTGGGCGCTCGACTTGGGTGTAAACGCCAGTGGAGCCAAGCTCCCGATTAATTGTAAAATTTCCTCATATATAATAAAATATTGCTTTTACATGTTTTGTCATTCTCTTGCCGTTCTATATTGCTGATGTTTTAATATTAATGGTTTCCTCATATTAATATGTTATTCATGCTTAATGATGAATGTTAAGGCGTAGTTCGCAAGGTAAATTAACAATGAAAGATATTGGTTACTTAGGCGGTGCCAGAATTGGGGGCATGACAGTTCGAGTGGCGAAACCCTCTTCACATTTTCCAAATTCTATAAACATTGAGTCATATCCTTCTCATCACTTTTCAAGCAAATCTTAGCCCAAATCGATGAAGTGCCGTTAAGTAAAGCTTCCGCTTCGGACTTTTTGTTTCCATCCTCCCTGACGCGGATTCATCTGAACCCATGCAAAAGAGTAAAGGACTCACATAATTTTGCAGTACATTGGTAAATGTAATGTTTACATATTACAATCTCTTTGCAGCTCTCTGCGATAACATCAAACATAGAATATTAGAGTGGTCTCATCTTTCCAATAATTGCAGAACGCACGTTCAGCGGTTGCCCATGATCCTAGTCATTTCATCCCTAAAAAAATAATGGATCACATTGAACACCCACCCTTGTATAATGGAGCATAATGATAAATCTTGACTTCAATCACAAATAGGTTGCCAGGAACCGCCACTGAAAAGGTGTAGAAGGATCTTATCGCACGCCTACGACATGATCGTCTGAACGGCAGGTTACAAAATCCATTCTGGCTTATCGGAAAAAGTTAAAATCCTATTTGCAGGAGAAGCGTTACTGGCATCATTACTGGCGTTATCGAAAAAAATTATTTATGCACACTTTATTTCGAAAACTTTAACATCATATCCACCCATTTGTGGTAGTGAACATGCACTCAATATGTTCTCAATTCAGAAAACTTCGTTGAACACGCAATTTTTTCAAATCCACTCATAATAACCTATTACTACCATACTAATTCTTGGCTTCAATTTCCTACTACAAATATACAATTGACATGAAGCAAGGAGCATGGAGAATTTATAGTCAAGAAACCTCCAAACGGGAAATTCTATTAGATAAATCATTCCTATGAGCATTTCTATTGTACAATTTACCATATATTTTTAATATAGCTAAATTAAAGTAAAAATAAGCAACTTAGGTTAGTCTTAAGGTTTAGAATCTAGTTAATTTAGGTTTTACTAATTGGTAATTTGAGGTATTTTGTTAGTTGCAATCTTATATTCTGACAGTGGAGAATCCAATCCTATAATAATAATGTCTCATTATAATGATTATGTTTTTGGTAGTCTAAAAAGTTTTACATTTTCTGTGTAAAGTATAGATAGATATATTTTAAAGGGTGGATGTTCTTGCTAGATATATATTCCTTAAAACAAATACAAATATTCAAAATAGATGTTTTTATTTACTTAGTTATGTTTTGTTTGAATTGATAACCATTTTAATTATTATAAATATTTTTCTACTTGTTTCCTATTGATATTAAAAAATTTATATATTTTTACTATAAGTTAATTTATTTGTTCAAATTCATTAAATTTTTATGTGCTTAGACCAAATTTTAAAATAATTAATAAATACCTAAGTAATATAAATAAGTGATTTTTATTTAAAACAATTATATAATAATTACATGAATCTATATTAATTTTAAGTGTGTAACTATTTTTAATATATATTAAATAAAATTTTATGATTTGAATAATTTTCCTTTAATTATAATGAGTTTATCTCATTGTAATTGTTATGAATAAACCTATTGAATTTTACTACTAAAAGGTTTAAACTTATTAACTTGAATAAATCTATTGAATTTTACTACTAAAGTTTAAACCTATTAACTCACCATATTGGTTCATTTTGAACTTGTTAATTAATAAATTTTATAATTTTGAATTAATAATATTTATTATAAAAGTAACTTAAATATTATAAAATAATTAAGTTTCATTTTAACTAATCCATTAATGATTAATAAATAGGAATGTATGGGAGGATTTGTAGGCATAGGAAAGATCGTATGATAACATTTTTTAAATGTCATATTATATAAATCTAATCATGTAGTAATGAAGCGACCTTTGAAGTGGATAAGTTAATTGAAGGTTGGGGCACACTTATAGTTATAGTTTCACTCTTATAAAAGTGTGGGGAAAAATAAATCTAATCATGTAGTAACGAAGTGACATTTGAAGTGGATAACTTAAGTGAATGTTGGGGAATTCCTATTTCTAGAGAAGTGTGGGGAAATATAAATAACTGAGTGAATCTGATAATTATATTTTTATTTATATTTTATTTCTATCTATTTTTATGTAAATACTTGTTCAAAATATGGTTGGAAATAATTTATGGTAAATATGATATTTAAGTGAGTATGAGTTGTTTTCAAGGATTTTATTTTTTGGATTAAAAAATCCCTACATAAATATATAAAAATCATCAAACCATATCCATAAATTATGACATAAAATATGAGATGCAATTCAACAGGAAAATGGATTGTTAGAGTCCTACCTTGGTAAGGACTAATAATAATTTTGTAACAATATTTAAATTTAAATAATAAACTCATAAAAACTTAATAGTTACAATAAAAAATTTCAATAGATATCATTAACTTTTAAATAAATTTTTTCACATTACCATGGGCCAATACCATCTTATCAATACCACATGCTAAAAGTCATAACTCATTTTATAATTAAAAAAAGAAAAACTCATTTAATCAAAATATTTCATTTTTGTTTAATTTTATATTTTTTTAATTAAATATAAAACAAAAAATGTTACACTTTCAAGATATATCTAAACCCTTTACGCTTATCACTAATATAAATATTTTGTAGATATTGCATAGATAAATCAAGGTTTTAATTAATGAAAAATGAGAATACTTCATATATAGATGAGAATATTGCATATATAGATGTGAAATATCTAGATCCATCTTAACTTTGGATATGCATCGAGAGGGATCAAATCTCTTCACTCCAAAAGAGATTTTAACCTCAAGATATTAGATCCCTCTTGGCACTTGGTAGATTCAGAGTTAAGATGGATCTAGACTAGTTGTTATTCCTTAGCAATGTTGGACTCTAATAATCCATTTGCATAGTGACCAGTGTTAGTTTGGTATTCAATGCAAATTATAATATTTAACTTAAACAAAAAAATATTTATTTTTCAATATTATTTAAAAAACTAATTTTCCAACATGAAGGTCTTATTACAACCTCTACACATTATAATGCTATGTGGATAATTGTCTCACATATTTTAGGCCATAATTTATTGATATAATTGCAATATTTGTATAGTGTTTTATTTTAAGCAAGTCAATAACAAATTTACCATCAATTATGGCAGGCAAAAGTTGATGGTAAATATGTTATTTTAAAGGATTTTATTTTTCGCTAGTTTCCTCTGAAGCTTAACAATGAAATTTTTAAAAGTTTTTAAAAATAATGACATAAATATTGTAATTGCATCCAAAAATTGTGGTAAAAAATATGAGATAGTTATCCATAGGACATTGTGTTGTACAAAGACTGCAATAACAATCATTACAAAATAAAACTTGAATCAATTATATTGTAAATAAATAATTTTAAACATTAAAATAAATAATAAAATTCAATCATAATGTTAAGCCATAGAAAAATTGTAACATAAATAATACTAGATAAAAAGAAAAAAGAAAAAATATGTTGTGTAATGTGACCATAATAACAATATCATTACTAGATATTAATTCAACAATATAAATAACTATCTCCACAATAATCTCTTCATACATCTCTCAAATAATGTTCATCCCTTACATGTATCATCTATCATTTCCCATTGAGCGCATAATGAATGTCCATGTGTTGATTCTTGTGTTGACGTGATTTGGCATGGGTTAATTTTGGGGGTGATGATGGAATAGGCTAAACATACTCTTCGAAGTTTATTAATATGACGCCATTGTCATTTTTGGAGCTAACCCATTTGCCTGTTGGTTTTGGTGCCTTGGGATGTGCTAATAAGAAATTGTGGCCACAATGTCTTTTCCTTAACCGAATTCTATCCAAAATAGAGCTTAGATGATATGCTAGGTTAAAGATAAGAGAAATGATAATTACTACCAAGTCTCTAATCATTTTTACCTTTGAGACATTGATACCTTATTCATGTTTAATCCTATTAATAAAGTATATGATTGTGTTACATTATTGATTTCTACTTTGAGCTTGCATGCATAAGAATAAAATTTTGTCCCCTTGCAACTATAAATAATCCTATCACTTACCATCACCATAAAATGAGTATAATGGTTAGGATAAGTTTAATGAACCAATAATTTTAAATTAAATATGATAATCATGACGATTATGATTAATGATCTTTAATACTAAATGTTCTCATGGTCCTAGAAATACTAATTCTTTAGATTTGTATTTTTATGTTAAAATGAAATAAGAGAAGTGTTTTAGGATTAACATAGTTGTGTTGAGTTAAAAGTCAAGAAGGTTGGTATTGTGAGGAATATTTTGAAAATTAGATTTGGTATGACTATAAGATATGCAATATAAGAGAAAGTTGTTTTCATATTCAAATCTAGCTTATCCTTTAGATATTTATCATAGATTTCTAGCCATAGGTTAATCTTCTATTCCAAAATAACCCTTTACAGCATAAGTAAAATTGGGCCTATCAGAATGGTAATGAGAGGGAATGTTTTTATTCCCACTCTTAAAGTTAAGTACAATGTGCATTTATAATTAATGTGTGAATTCCATGATAATGAAGTGTTATGTACCATAAGTCCTCCACACTAACTTATTTCTGTTCAAGGGGTTTACATAGGTACCTACATGTTATAGTGGTACCATTCAAAATCGACCTTGTGCCATGTGAGTATAGAACTAGCCTAGTTGTTAGTTCATATATTAAGATATATATATATATATTAAGATAGATATATATATATATATCACATTTTCTTGACATGATTAGGCTATATCCTTCTTGAACCCAAATATATGAGAGAAATCAATTTTTTTTAATATGTAATTTTTTTCATCATTTAATTTCATGTCATGTATTAAGAAATTACAGATTGAGATATTTGATTCATCTAAATAATCAATAGGTACTAGATAGTTTCAAGTTGATTTAATTTTTTTAAATGATCTCATATATAAGTAATTATTTATTTTTAGTTTTTTACTACAATATGAGACAACACCTCCCCATATTAGTTTGTTAAATTACAAAGATGTGGTGTACTAACCAAATTCAATTTGGTCTAGATATCTTGTATACTCTAAAGGAGATATTAAGAATTTATAAAAAAAAATAACTATCATGAAAAACTATGATGAATAAGGAGTCAAATCCTAAATGGACGGATCAAAGGGTCTAAAATCTAGGGAAATTTCAGACTATGATGACTAAAAAGTCAAATCCTAAACAAAAGAAATTTCATTCACATCCAAGACAGCAAAGTTCAACTGAAAGAGAGAATTGACACAAAAAGAATATGATTGATTGACATAAAAAGTATATGATTGATTACCTTAAGCTGTCAATTTGGCTACACTGTGTGTCAATTTCATCCTCAACATGCTAGCTGCTTCCTATATTTTGATAAGGATATCCATTACTAAAACCATCTATAGAGATGTTTGTTTATAACTAAACTAAACATGAAAAATACTTGCTTAAAACTCCATTTCTTTACAAGATGGGAGGAATGAAGTCATCTGCTACCATCATTGCAACTATCCGCAGAGAATAAACTGGAATGAAGTCATCTGCTACCATGCTACCATCATTCCAACTATCGAGAAAGAATAAACTCAATGTTCGATCTCAGGACACAAGCCAGCCGATATCTCCATGACCAAACGTCATATGGAGTGCACATTCTCTTGAATGGTAGAAGGTGGTGGGGGGACAGTCTAGCCGAAACAATGTTGTTATTAAGGAACCCAGGCACATTCACCCAAGATCGGCTCCCATATTATTATACACATTATTATGCCTTAGTACATGATAAGATGGGACCTCCATAATAAAACGAAAACTATGCCGACTATAAAGTTTAAAGCATTAAAAATTTAAATTCATTAATATAAGTATGAAATAAATCTATTAAACTTCCAAAAGATGTGGTAAATTAAAATATCTTAAACAATAATAATTAATTAAAATACGTATATGCAGCCATAATATTTTAACACAAATTTTAATTTTGGTTGAGGTAAAATAAATTAAAAATCTTATATTGTTCACTTGTCAAGCAAATCTTAGCCCAAAATCATGTAAATGCCGCTCAGGAAGCGTTGCAGTCTTTTCAAAAAGTTGGATTTCTTGAAACCAGGCTCAAATCAACAAATGCCAAAACAAAGTTGCTGTGTCACCGATATGATAAATAAACCACCTTGGATATTCCAATGATTAGCTCACCAAAATAGATTTACACATAAAATGACTCTTACTTTGAACGGCTTTATCACCCCGGTAAAAGAGTAGAGGACTCCCAAAATTTTGTAGGAGATTGTTTTAGTTAGAGATTACATATTAGAATCTGTTTGTAGCTCTCTCCAATAACTTCAAACCTGAAATTTTAGAGTGCCTTATCTTTCCAATAATTGCAGAACTACCAATGGGTGGTCCACGATGCAACTATTCCTTGTCATGATATCCCTCAAAATTAATGATCTCCAAGTACACCCACCCATGTATAATGGACCATAATGATACATCTTGACTTTAATCACAAATAAATGCCCAGAAATCGCCATTAAAATGATTCAGAAGGTTCTGAACTAACTGCTGTGCCGCTGTTTGCAGGGCCAGGCTCAGTATAGGGCCACATGGACGACAGCGCTCCGCCGTCCAACGCACCAAATATACAACTTCCTTCATCTCATCTCCTTCAAATTTTCAGAGTCCCACCACCATGGATGTCTGCTTATTCAGTCTCTCTTTCGGTGTATGTATGAGTCACGCCGCACTATCAATAAGTGCAGGCCTCCAAATCACCTACGCGCAAGATGACACATATCAGCGAGTAATTTATTTGGGGATCCAGGTAACTCTATAAAAGCCTCTTGCTCATTGCAGGTTTCACATACAAGGGTCTGTCAGTTCCATCTTGGCTTTACTAAGTGGATCGCATTTACAAAGAATTTATAAGACAAGAAAAGAGGGAGTGTGGATTTGGTGAGGAATGTCGAACCACAGACTCTACCCTTTCGCCGCCATAGCGGGTGTTGCAATTGTTGTGGACGGCCAGAACTAGTATTCGCCTCTGAAAGTACGCTCCTTTCTGAGCGAAAATGAATTATGTGGTTTGTTGTGGCAAAATTTACGTAGTGTCTGCCTGTAACTTTCATATTGCACTTACCTTCAACGTTTTAAAAAGCATATTAATGCAACGATACTCGGGCTGGAAGGATTATGACATGGTGAAGGAAGCACAGCATCATAATTGCAGACACAAAGTTCAGAATTATAATAATTAATGTCAACGTAGTTCACAATCATTATCTAATGATCAAAAGAGCTTGATGTAATAAATACAAGTTCATTTTAAAAACGGAGTTGTCTATAATGCGATTTTTTGGAGATTCCGGTGACGGAATCTGGCTGAAGAAATGAGGTTAAATCTTGATTTTTAGCAGTTAAAATGGTTTTTTAACTGCATATTTGGATTCAGCGCCCTGAAAAACCCCTGGGAGCCATTGATTGTGCAGAAACCAGCTATCAAACTTGGGATTCCAATGAATTGCTGCCGGATTTTGACCGGAAAAATCCGCCGGAAAAACTTTCAAAAAGTCGCGTTATAGACTACTACTTTAAAAACAAAGTGAAAAGTAAAAGGCTAAACAGAAATACAACCCAAAAAAAATTAAAATATAGAGTAGGCATTCAGGACAAGTCGAAGCATCATCCTTATTCACTTCAATGACATCTTTGGAATTTTTATTGTTTTATGTTCTTAAGAATGAGTATGTTAAATTGACATGGTGAAAATGTTTTAAGAAAAAATATCATTTTTTAAATAATATTTTTTTAAATTAAGATAAATATTTTTTTTGTTCGTTAAGTAATATAAATAGTTCAATAGGTTTCTTTGAATCTCTACGCACTAAACT
>APFE031237405.1:138794-164120 GCA_000404065.3 Pinus taeda
AAATATATATTTGAAAATGTATTGTTATTAATTTAAAAATATAAATTACAATAAATATATATTATGTTAGGGCACTTGTAATAAAGTGTTTGTCACTGCCCATACATAGTAAACAAAAAAAAAAATTGTACTTACCACATGTATCAAACTTCACATCGCATATTACTATGTGGTTGAGGTAAAAATATCACCTGCGTATTATAATGTATTAATAATTTAAGCACTAATATTTGGAGGCGATAATTGTTATAATGTTTACACTTTAGAATTGGCGGGACGGCCACGTCACTTTGGCGTTCCCGCTGCCACCTGTCCCCTGCACTTTATTACTAAATTACTCTGACAAACTTGGGAATCTGGAGAGCGATCCATTTGCAGTCCGGACGAGGACAGTTGGACTTCTCGGGATTTCTTCTGATACAATTCTTGGGGAACTGACTGTGGTAGCTGAGGGCAGTGAATGCCACAGCTAAGCCCGCCACAACCTCGGGATCATCCCTGTAATGAACGCTTCAGATCTGATCTATGAAATCTACGGTGGTAATTAGTTTGTGCTGATTGAAAAGGTTCACTTAGGGTTTGGGTCTACCATTTGCAAGGGCGGCTTTGCAAACAGCATTCTCTCGAAGAACAGTTCTCGGTCGATTCTGCCCTGGCATACTTAGCCTACTCCGAGTTCCGCCTACAACCATTCGTTGCCTGCACTGGACGACCCTCTTTGGACGAGGATGATGCCAATATTTCTCGGCGTTTTAATGGTATAACTTCCATTCTACCCCAAGCGACTGTTGTTTGTTTTTAACATGTCTGAAATTTCTTCTATCGTTTGTTTACCATGGTAGAATGAATTTGTTGGCGCAATGTGTTTCTGTTCCAGGATACTAGGCATGGAGGTCTGCGATGACAGGAGTTTACAGGGTTTCAATCCGTCCACGAACACCGGGTAAGTTACCCTAGCCACAGTCTTACAATTTATTTAGCTCGAGTTCGATTGCCTGAACCTTGTTTCTTTCAATGCCAGGAGTCTATTCTGCTCCGTTATGGCTTGCTCGAGCTGTGAAGCTCTCGACGGGGCATTTATGTTATTGGGGGGGTTCGTCTCATTTGTGAAACCCTGAGTGGTTTTATAATTTGTAGTCAGTCGGCAGACTTGTTCATTTATACTTTACTGGAACCTTTGGTTCGGTGTATTATTTGATTCCAGGACTATACAGTAGTGCACTTCTGTTATTTATATAAATTTGACTCTCCTATAATGCATTGTCGGTTAAGGTTAATGTCTCTGGTTTTGAGCAGTCTATTATTGCTTCTTGGTTATTTATCTTGCTGTATGGTTTTCTCATGAGGGTTTTACGATATTTAGCATTCGCCGCCTTGTATTACAGGAATACTCCTATTTTTCCATGGAGAATGACTCCGAACATTATAATCCTAAATATGAATGTCGGTTGTAATTACAGTTGAAATATCCGTCTAGTTATCGATTTGTGTTTACGGATCATTCTGTAGATTCTTACGCCGGGTTTATGCATATCTTATTTTGATGATTTCTTTACCCCAGGAAATCTGTCCGTGACTTATAGATTATACATGCATATGCTTTTCCTCTGATTGTATACAAGGTTCCATCGATAGTTTAACTGCAAAGGTTATTTTGTGACTCTCTGTTAATATATATATATATATTTACAGGTCGTTTCCCTTTCTCAAGTGTATTATATCAGATGTTCCCGTCTCGGTCACTTAAGGTCTTCAGTTATTTCTTTCTGTTTTCGCATCTATACCATGCTCAATCTAGTTACTTATGCCTCGTAGTAGGAGCGTTGGGTACACTAAAAGCCAGTAAGCTCCTCGGCGTTAAGGCTTGCAATTATGTTCTTTAATGTTGCTATATGTGCTAGTCTATAAGTTATAATGGAACCCAGTTCTTATTTTACCAAGCTCTCTACTGTTCGTTGTCTTCATGTAGTACTTGCATGGAATAGTAATGTTTTATATTTTACTTGGTTGTGTTCTACGTTTGCCATATATAGTATTATATCTACAGGTTTATTTTCGATATGGTACTGGTTATTCCCGGTGATATCCTCTGAGTTTGTCCGATGATTACTCAAACTGAGGAATACCCTACCAGATTTATCCAATAGGATAGATAACCGATTCACTCAGTTTCATTATGTATATTTTCTTATTCACTGTTAGCAACCATCCTACAGATTTGTAATTAATTCTCATTACCATTAATAATAACCCTCGCAGGCTTACAGTGAACTCTCAATTACAGTTAATAGTAACCTTCATAGATTTACCATAAATTCTCATTTACAGTTGATCATAACCTACACAGATTTACTATGAAATCTCATTTACAGTTAATAATAACCTTCACAGATTTACTATGAAATCTCATTTACAGTTAATAATAACCTTCACAAATTTACTATGAAATCTCATTTACAGTTAATAATAACCCCGACAAATTTAAAAAGAATTCCTCAATAAATACTGTAGTCATAATGTACTTACCTGTACTATGCTTGTTTTAGTTTCTGATCCCTTCCAAACTGGAGAGACTCATTTAAAGCTTGTTATCCTCCCAACCACGAGATCAGTCATTCAGATCTGATTCTCTACCCCAAGCTCACTTGCAGGCCACTGCCTTCAGCAAGGTGATGCACGCTAATAGCGATGCAGAGTAACGCACAATAGTGTTGGTACCATCTGGTCCTCAGCAGGCATAGTACTCCTTTTTCTAGTTCTTGTCTCTCTACTTTCTCCTGTCTGTTCCTTAACAGCCCAGGTCCCTTTTCTTTTTCCATTTCTATGGAAAGAAAAAGTAGTTAGGGCTGCCCCTTGTTTGCTGGCAACCGTTTCTTTTAATTAGACAAGAGGAAGTAAATAACTTTTCTCATAAGGCTATTTACAATATTATTTAATCCATCATTTGAACTAATAACATTTCCACATAAATAAAGTAATAATTCCGATTTTCATATTTACCTAGCATGGTAATTTAGAAAATTATTCATATAACTGTTTGGCCATTACATCTCCTCCCCCTGAGATTGGACACCGTCTCAGTGTCTTATAGTCATGAACAGGTCTGGATATGTTTTCTTCATCAATTCTTGGTCTTCCCAAGTGGCCTCCTCAGGCCAAAAATGCCGCCATTGTACCTTAACTTGGGTAATAACTCGTTTCCGCAGCTGCACTTCTCTCTGGTCGAGAATGCTCAGCGGTTCGACCAGTACTTCTCCTTCCGGTTCGACCTGCATCACACAATTCCCGAATTAGTTTCATTTCAAATGGAATTCTTGCTGAATATTTATTATAACAATAACCCCACCTGTATATCCTGCCATCAGATTACATGCTTAGGGTCATACACATACTTATTTAGGACTGAAACATGGAATACGTTATGGACCCGGATGTGACTTGGCAAAGCCAGCTGGTATGCCACCGGTCCGACCCTTGCCAAAATCTAAAAGGGTCCACAATATCTGGGCGCCACTTTAGCGCAACCAGCCCACTGTAATGTACTTCTCTTGGCTTGAATCCGAATATACACATGATCCCCAACCTGGAACTCCTTAAATCTTCTTTTCCGATCAGCGAAATTCTTTTGTCTATCCTGAGCCGCCTTCAAATTAACACGCACTCTCTTTACCATGTCCTCCATCTCTTTAAGCATTTCAGGTCCTAAACTTAATTTATCCTCAGGCCCTCCCCAGCTGGAGGGTGTACGACATTTTCGTCCGTACATAACCTCAAATGGACTCATTTGCGTTGAGGTATGATACCCATTGTTATACGCAAATTCCACCAAATTCCCACTGTGTGGGTTGTTGCATAACATAATCCCTTAGCATATCTTCTACTACTTGGTTCACTTTTTCCGTCTGTCCATCAGTTTGCGGATGGTAGGCTGTGCTAAAGTTTAGCTGAGTACCCAAATCAGTAAACAGTGTCTTCCAAAAAGCTGGTGTGAATTTCACATCCCGATCGGAGATTATTGTTTTTGGAAGGCCATGCAATCTGAACACATTCTGCATAAAAATGTGGGTGATTTGTGCAGCTCTGTATGTAGATTGTACTGGTATAAAATGTGCAGCCTTGCTTAATTTGTCCACTACTACCATAATGGAATCATTGTTTTTCTTTGTTCTAGGTAACCCCGTAATAAAATCCATGGAGATGATTTCCCATTTCCATTCTGGAATGGGCAAGATTTGTAACAGTCCTGCTGGATGTTGATGTTCGGCTTTAATTTGCTGACATTCTAAGCACCGTGCCAAGTATTACACAATATTTCTCTTCATTCCTGGCCAGAAATATTCCTTCCGGATTGCTGTTATCATCTTTTGATAACCCGGGTGGCTAGCATAATGGTTGATGTCGAACTCGTCCATGATCAGATTTTTAATTCTGCTTTGATTGGGCACATATATTCTTTCCTTGAAGTAGATTAATCCAGCGTCATCTATCGTATATTCTTGTTGACTGTCCCCTCTAACAGATTGTTGTATTTGTTGTCTTAACTGCTGATATTCTGCATCTTGGTCTGAGGTTTCTTTTATTATGTCTAGAAAGGGGTTTTTCCATCCACTAATGGAAACTTCATACAAACTTTGTATTTTCCTGCTTAAAGCGTCTGCCACTCTATTTTCTTTCCCTTACAAATGTTTTATATCAAAGTCGAAACCGCTTAGAAAGTCCATCCACCGCGCTTGCCTAGCATTTAAAGTAGGCTGGCTGAAATAGTTGGTCAAACTATGGTGGTTGGTGAGCAGCAGAAATTTCTTGCCCATAAGATAATGCCGCCACATCTTCAGAGCATGTATAACAGCAGCCAGTTCCAAGTCATAGGCAGAATATCTCTGTTCATGTTCTTTCAATTTATGTGACTCGTAAGCAATCACCCTACCTTCTTGCATTAAGACTCCTCCCAATCCTTCCTTACTTGCATATGTACAGACCACTTAATCCTTATTAGGATCTGCTATACTAAGAATAGGTGCCGTGGTGAGCAAATGCTTCAGTTGCTCGAAACTTTTATGGCAATTTGGGGTCCATTGGAATGACTTTCCTTTCTTCTGTAATGAGGTAATGGGGAAAGCTACTTTGGAGAAACCTTCCACGAATCTCCTATAATAACCAGCCAATCCCATGAAAGATCGGACATCTGCTACATCTTTTGGCATAGGCCAGTCAATTATGGCCTTTATCTTTTCCGGATCTACTGCAATTCCCTCTTTTGTGATCACGTGACCTAAATATTGGATCTCCTCCTTAAAGAAATCACACTTACTAAATTTTGCGTACAACTGGTGCTCTCGAAGGGTCTGTAATACCATTCGAAGATGTTCATAATGTTCTTCGATTGTACGTGAATATATTAATATGTCATCAATGAATATCAGCACAAACCGGTCCAAGTATGGATGAAAAATGTTGTTCATTAAGCACATGAAAGTTGCAGGGGCGTTGGTTAGCCTAAATGGCAAAACCACAAATTCGTAGTGTCCATACCTTGTTCTAAAGGCTGTTTTAGCGATGTCCTCGTCCTTAATTCGGATTTGATGATATCCTGATCGCAAATCGATCTTGGAGAACACCGTTGCACCTTTCACTTGATCGAACATCTCATCGATCCGAGGTAAGGGGTACTTATTTTTTATGGTCAACTTATTCAATTGTCTATAATCGATACACATCCAGAGAGTACCATCCTTCTTCTTGACAAATAAAACTGGAGCTCCCCATGGAGACACACTAGGGCGAATGTACTCCTTGTCTAATAACTCCTGCAACTGCATCTTTAATTCTGTTAGTTCAGGTATACTCATTCTGTAGGGTGCTCGTGACACTGGTGCTGCTCTGGGTACCAGCTGAATGGTAAAATCTATATTTCTTCGCGGTGGTAGTCCAGGAATTTCCTCTGGAAATACATCTGTAAATTCTTGGATTATAGGAATGCTGTTCAAAGAAGCTGATTTATCCTTGGAATCTGCATATCCCACCTGAATAGCGTAAACTTGACACCCCTTCCGTATATTTTATCAGTTGGTTTGCAGTTATCGGACTAACTTGCACTGGTTGCTTTATTCCTTGCATTTCTTTCCTGTTTCCTTCCTGGTCTCGGTAGTAAATAACTTTGGTTTTGCAATCAACTAATGACTAGTGTTTTTCTAACCAGTCCATTCCGATTAGGATGTCATAGGAGCCGAGAGGGAGTACGTTCAGATCAACTGTCACTGGCTGGTCTGCTATGGTAAATGAGCAATTGTTGACTTTGGCTGTTACCCGTCGCTTGGCTCCAGTAGCTAGTTGCACTAGCCAAGGATTTTTAAATTTAACATATTGTAAACTACATTGTTCCACTACCTTTGGGCTCACATAGCTTAACGTAGCCCCAGGATCAATTAAAACAGATATGGTAAGGTTTGAGATTTTACCTTCGAATTCAACCATGGTTGGTTGATATTCTGCCTGACGGTCTTCCAGAGCCGCGTTAATCCTGGGTATACTGCAACCAACCTCGCCCACTGTTGAAGCTTCATGAATTTGGGATAATTGTTCAGTTCCTTTTCGCTGTGGACAATTTTTAATGTAGTGAGGTCCCCCACAACCCCAGCACTGCACCAGGGGTCTTGCTGTACCTGCACTGTCCAGCCTTGGGTTCTGTTCGCTGACCTTGGACTCATTTGTAGTTCTAAACTTAGATGCAGTTCTGGACGCAAATCTGCTATTTGCTCCTTTGCCATTTCCCTTACTTCCATTGCTGCGATTTCCTTTGCTGTTTCCAACTGTCTTAAAACCTCTTTTCTCATTCCATTTCTTGTTAACAGTTTCCCCTTTCTGTTTACTTTGTTGATAACAAATTCTAGCTTTGCGAATTACTTCGCCCATTGAATTTGGATTGTCAAACTCAATCCTTTCTCGCATATATGGTGGAAAACTGCTAACAAATCGCTGGACCTTGGCCTTCTCTTCCCTTATATACGGCACGTAACGAAGTAAGGAAGTAAAACGGGTGATGAACTCATCCATAGTCTGTTGTCCTAACTGCAGATCATGGAATTCTCTCGCCTTTTCATCATAGAAACGTTCCGTTAGATACCGCTCCTTAAAGAACCTTTGAAAACTGTCCCATGTAATATTTTGTTCGGTGACTCCTTTTACTATCTTCACCTCCTCCCACCATAAGGTGGCCTTCCCTTGTAACTGAAAAACAGCTAGTCGTGCTTTAAGGTTGTTATCATACTCATAAAGCTGAAAATACTTGTTCATATTAATGATCCAGGCTTCCGCCGCTTCTTCTTGTTCTCCATCAAAATGTGGTGGTTTAATTTTGCGGAATTCTCCTTGTAATTCTACTTTTTGTCTTTTTGAGGTTTGCTGGTCAAATACATTATTGGAGCATTCCTCTCGTTCTTCTGATCCTTCGGGAGGTATGTGATGATTCTGTTCTTCAGAAATCCTTTGCTGTTCTGCACTAGGATTAACTGGTAATTGATTTTGTCTGTCAGACAAACTCTTCAAGATTCTTTCTTGTTCCATCATTAACCGAGCATTGTCCTCCCGTAGATGAGCCATCTCGTTCTTCAGTTCTTGCACCGTCTCCAGAATTGCCTGATTCGTAACTCTGGCTTCTTCTCCAAGTTGTACCCACAGTTCTGGGTTATTCTCTGGACCGGGTACACCCTGCCCCATTACAGGTTGTCGTGTTGTGTTATCCGCTCTCCTCATGTCTCCGTCTTCAAAACCTGGATCCTGTACTTCGTGCAACAACAGAAAGAAACATTCAAGAGTATTATCGGTAATAACCATTTGCTATATTTTTTTTTTAACACAGTGTCCTTGTCTGTCATTGCTGTTCTACCCAGAGGCCACAGTGCTGTATCTGGGCTCTGATACCATATGTCACTACCCATACATAGTAAACAAAAAAAAAATTCCTACTTACCACATGTATCAAACTTCACATTGCATATTACTATGTGGTTGAGGTAAGAATATCACCTGCGTATTATAATGCATTAATAATTTAAGCACTAATATTTGGAGGCGATAATTGTTATAATGTTTACACTTTAGAATTGGCGGGACGGCCATGTCACTTTGGCGTTCCCGCTGCCACCTGTCCCCTGCACTTTATTACTAAATTACTCTGACAGACTTGGGAATCTGGAGAGCGATCCACTTGCAGTCCAGACGAGGACAGTTGGACTTCTCGGGATTTCTTCTGATACAATTCTTGGGGAACTGACTGTGGTAGCTGAGGGCAGTAAATGCCATAGCTAAGCCCGCCACAACCTCGGGATCATCCCTGTAATGAACGCTTCAGATCTGATCTATGAAATCTATGGTGGTAATTAGTTTGTGCTGATTGAAAAGGTTCACTTAGGGTTTGGGTCTGCCATTTGCAAGGGCGGCTTTGCAAACAGCGTTCTCTCGAAGAACAGTTCTCGGTCGATTCTGCCCTGGCATACTTAGCCTGCTCCGAGTTCCGCCAAGAACCATCCATTGCCTGCACTGGACGACCCTCTTTGGACGAGGATGATGCCAATATTTCTCGGCGTTTTAATGGTATAACTTCCATTCTACCCCAAGTGACTGTTGTTTGTTTTTAACATGTCTGAAATTTCTTCTATTGTTTGTTTACCATGGTAGAATGAATTTGTTGGCGCAATGTGTTTATGTTGCAGGATACCAGGCATGGAGGTCTGCGATGACAGGAGTTTACAGGGTTTCAATCCGTCCACGAACGCCGAGTAAGTTACCCTAGCCACGGTCTTACAATTTATTTAGCTCGAGTTCCATTGCTTGAACCTTGTTTCTTTCAATGCCAGGAGTCTATTATGGTCCGTTATGGCCTGCTCGAGCTATGAAGCTCTCGACGGGGCATTTATGTTACTGGGGGGGTTCGTCTCATTTGTGAAACCCTGAGTGGTTTTATAATTTGTAGTCAGTCGACAGACTTGTTCATTTATACTTTACTGGAGCCTTTGGTTTGCTGTATTATTTGATTCCAGGACTATACAGTAATGCACTTCTGTTATTTATATAAACTTGACTCTCCTATAATGCATTGTCGGTTAAGGTTAATGTCTCTGTTTTGAGCGGTCTATTATTGCTTCTTGGTTATTTATCCTGCTGTATGGTTTTCTCATGAGGGTTTTATGATATTTAGCATTCGCCGCCTTGTATTACAAGAATACTCCTATTTTTCCATGGAGAACGACTCCGAACATTATAATCCTAAATATGAATGTCAGTTGTAATTACAGTTGAAATATCCGTCTGGTTAACGATTTGTGTTTACGGATCATTCTGTAGATTCTTACGTCGGGTTTATGCATATCTTATTTTGATGATTTCTTTACCCCAGGAAATCTGTCCGCGACTTATAGATTATACATGCATATGCTTTTCCTCTGATTGTATACAAGGTTCCATCGATAGTTTAACTGCAAAGGTTATTTTGTGACTCTTCGTTAATATATATATATATTTACAGGTCGTTTACCTTTCTCAAGTGTATTATATCAGATTTTCCCGTCTCGGTCACTTAAGGTCTTCAATTATTTCTTTCTGTTTTCGCATCTGTACCATGCTCAATCTAGTTACTTATGCCTCGTAGTAGGAGCGTTGGGCTCACTAAAGGCCAGTAAGCTCCTCGGCGTTAAGGCTTGCAATTCTGTTCTTTAATGTTGCTATATGTGCTAGTCTGTAAGTTATAATGGAACCCAGTTCTTATTTTACCAAGCTCTCTATTGTTCGCTGTCTTCATGTAGTACTTGCATGGAATAGTAATGTTTTATATTTTACTTGGTCGTGTTCTACATTTGCCATATATAGTATTATATCTACAGGTTTATTTTCAATATGGTACTGGTTATTCCCAGTAATATCCTCTGAGTTTGTCCGATGATTACTCAAACTGAGGAATACCCTACCAGATTTATCCAATAGGATAGATAACCGATTCACTCAGTTTCATTATGTATATTTTCTTATTCACTGTTATCAACCGTCCTACAGATTTGTAATTAATTCTCATTACCATTAATAATAACCCTCGCAGGCTTACAGTGAACTCTCAATTACAGTTAATAGTAACCTTCATAGATTTACCATAAATTCTCATTTACAGTTGATCATAACCTACACAGATTTACTATGAAATCTCATTTATAGTTAATAATAACCTTCACAGATTTACTATGAAATATCATTTACAGTTAATAATAACCTTCACAGATTTACTATGAAATCTCATTTACAGTTAATAATAACCCTGACAGATTTAAAAATAATTCCTCAATAAATATTGTAGTCATAATGTACTTACCTGTACTATGCTTGCTTTAGTTTCTGATCCCTTCCAAACTGGAGAGACTCATTTAAAGCTTGTTATCCTCCCAACCACAAGCTCAGTCATTCAGATCTGATTTTCTCCCCCAAGCTCACTTGCAGGCCACTGCCTTCAGCAAGGTGATGCACGCTAATAGTGATGTAGAGTAACGCACAGCAGTGCTAGTACCATCTAGTCCTCACCAGACATAGTACTCCTTTTTCTAGTTCTTGTCTCTCTACTTTCTCCTGTCTGTTCCTTAACAGCCCAGGTCCCTTTTCTTTTTCCATTTCTATGGAAAGAAAAAGTGGTTAGGGCTGCCCCTTGTTTGCTAGCAACCGTTTCTTTTAATTAGACAAGAGGAAGTAAATAACTTTTCTCATAAGGTTATTTACAATATTATTTAATCCATCATTTGAACTAATAACATTTCCACATAAATAAAGTAATAATTCTGGTTTTCATATTTACCTAGCATGGTAATTTAGAAAATTATTCATATAACTGTTTGGCCATTACAGTGTTAGAGGATGTCTATTAGATGTGGAGAGATTTGTAAAATGTTTGTTCCTTTTGTTATTAAGTTTTTTTTGGTGCATCCGCATATGAAGATTAATGAAGGATGGTGCTCGATCTCCTCTTAAAATTGTGATTGGAGACAATAGTTTGATTTTCCAGGACATGGATGATGAAAACCACAAGTTTAAGAATTTAATCAATGTGTTAAAGAAAAAGCTAGAAGGAGAAAATGACGAAAATGGGGATCAATCCCAACTGTGGAGAAATGGAAAACCCTTGCAGCGAAGGAACCCAAGACGATGATTACCAAAGGAAGTAGTGGATCTCAAGTACAAAGTTAATTCTAGCAATATAACTACATACATTAAATACGTGAAATACCATGCTTTGATCAGAGAATTTCTTGGGTTTTGGCCCTTGAAAAAGGACCTTGATCTCAAGGATCCAAGATAACTGGAATCCAAAAAGAAAAATGAGACTAGAGGTTGAATAAAGGCATTCTTCACCATCATTTTGAAATTTCAAAAGATGAAGTAATGATTTTTGAAAACGGGCCTTACTTCTTCAACTCAATAGAACCGTACCTTAGATTTTGGATGGAAAGGTCTAGCCCAAAGAAAGTGGATTTATGTGCAACACCAATATGGATTAGACTCTTCTTTGTAACAAGGAAATTCTTAGAGAAGACACCTTATAGGGCTTGGGGAATGCCTTGTGAAAGTATCTTAGGCCACAATACTATGTGCATACATCTGTTGCACAATAATCCGTGTTTAAATGAATATCTCAAAGCCCATTCCAGCTTCCATTGATATCTCTTACCTTGAAAAAATTGGAAACAGGCCGTGGACTATGAGCATATTCATTTTGAATGCCAAAAACTCTATAAATATGGGAATCTTCTAAAGACTCCTCTCTCAATGTAGTCACAAAAACTAAGGCTCCTCACCTAGTTAAAGACCCAAAAGGTTTTGATAAACCATTTACCCATCATTGCAACACCTAACCCCAACCCCCTTCCTTTGGCAAAGGATTCTCCACTCACAAAAGCTTTGAATTTTTGTATCATCCTAAAGTTCTAGACCTCCTTGCATATTCATAGGCCAAACCTTCTTCCAAACCTAAGAAATCTTTCATACATAATGTGCACATTAAGAACTTTATGCAAACTCCTAGTGTGAAAGCCAAGTAGGGCCAAGTTAAAGATTTGGATAATAGAGTCCTCAATGAAGTAATCATGATAGAGGGGGATGGGACCCATGATAAATAAATAAGGGAAGACATGGATTTAATTTCCATATACCTCCCATCAATGTTTGAGGCTTGGAAAGGTAGTGATTGAAAGTTAATCCCCAAACACCAAGTTTAGATTTTGCACAGGGGCTTCATTAAATAAAAAAAATAAGGATTGGTTAGAAGAATCAAGTATAAACTTTGATAACAGTCACTTAGGTGTTTAGATACACTCCTTCAAACAACGTCCTAAATACTCAAAGGAGGAAGAAAGAGTAATAAGCAGTTGTTTTAAGAACTAGGGGAATTTTTTGTTAATGCTAGGTGCACCATGGTAATGATAAAGGAATTCTACTCCATTACAACCATTCCTCAATGAATATAATATATTGGAACATAAGAGGCATGGATTGTAATGTTGAGAAATGGATTCTTAAGAACCATTGTAATACAGAACAACCAACGACCAAGATGATACAAGAAACTAAACGTTCTAGTGAAAAAATTTCCTTGATAGGCTTCAATTTTGAGTAGAATATAAGTTAGTGTTAATTGATGGGAATGGTCATGCAGGTGAGATATTGTTACTTTGAAACCCCATGGAATTAATTATCTCATACATGTTAGCCAGCCACTAAACTATACTATGAAATTTGAATTGATAACTCTACAAGGTTTGGATTTCTCATCAAATTCTATGGACCGACAATACCCAGGTAAATTTTTGAGTTCCTTAATTCTAAAAATATCCAATATTAAACTCATTAGCTTCCAGAAATAATAGGCAGTGACTTCAACATCATTAAATATATCTAGGAGAAAAAAGTAGGACTTCAAAAACTAGATGCAGATGTAGGGAACTTCAAACAAATGCTAAGTCAAGTTCACCTAGTTTATCTATGCACTTGTAATGGTCTACACACTTGCAAAAACCACAGGGGAGGATCTCAACAAAACACCTCTAGGTTAAACAAGTTTCTTTCCCTAGAATCCTAATTGTAAAAGGACCTTTTCATAGAGGCATCCATCATTGCATGTAATGGACTAGATGAATAGCCCATGTGTATTAACCTACATATTAAAGCAAGCCCCAAGAATAGATCCTTTTCTCTCAAAAACTTTTGGCTAACTATCCCACCCTTCATGGAGAATATTAAAAACTTGTCAAGTGAGGCTAATTACATAGAAGAATATGCTATGTTGTTATTCCCAAAAAAGCTCAAATATATCAAGTCCAAACTTAAAAAATGGAATAAAGATGAATTTGGAAATATTTTCATAGCCAATAGAGAAATGGAATATGGGATGAGCGAGGTGAAATAATCTATAATTATGGAAGGAAGAATATATGAAATGGTAGATGCAAAAGAAAATATACTTACCAAATGAAAGTATAGGATAAAAATATAAGAAATTGTATGCAAGTATAAATCTAGAGTGTGATGGCTTAGGGAAGATGAAGAAAGGACCACCTTCTTTAGCAATTAGCAGTGGCATAATAACATGATATCTTATCTAAATGATGGAGAGGGTAATAATCTAACCGATCATGGAGGCCTATAGTAAGAAATAATTCACTATTACAATAATCTTCTTACTAAGGATGGGAAAAGAAGAGAAGATGGGATCCAAAAAGTAACTAAGCATATGTTTTCTCTAGTATCAATAGATCAAAAATAATTCCTCATGATGAGAAGCTATTCGGATGAAGTGGAGGTGACAACCATGGTTATGCCTAGAAATAAAGAACGAGGGATTGACAGTTTCACAATCAACTTAAAGGAATCTAAGAAAGATGTACTCCTAAGTATTGTACACCACTCAATATCCTCTTTTGGATCAGCCATTTTGTCTCCATAAAATTATGTATGGATATTTCTTTTGAAAAATTTAGCATCAAATCCACCCATTTGTGGTACTAAACATGCATTCAATATGTGCTCATTTAGAAAAATTATCTCAATACACACTTTTTTCAAATCCACTCATGAATAACTTATTTCTGTCGTCTAAGTTGTTCGATTCAATATCCTACAACAAAAATACAATGGATATGAAGTAGGGGACATAAAGATTTTATAGTCATGAGAGTTTACAGTAAAGAGTTTATTTGCATTTTTTTTGTACAATTACTCCCTTTATATAATACTAGGTGACAATAATAACCATATCATAAAATTATGCTTAATTCAACCATATGAATAACTATCTTCACAATAATCTCTTCATGCATCTCTTAAGTAATGTTCGTCCCCAACATGTCTTATCAATCGTCTTGCATTGAATGGATAATGAATGTCAATGTGTCACGATTGTTTTGTTGACTCATGTTCTGGCATGGAGTCAATTTTGAGTGGTGATCATGAAATAGGCTAAACATACTCCTTGAATTTGATTAAAATGGATCCCATGTTCCTTTTCATTGTTAGCCAATTTACATCTTGATTTTGGTTACTTATGATGTGATAACAAGAGGTTGGAGTCACAATGTCCTTTCGTTATTAAATTCTCACCAAAACAGAGTTTAGATGATAGTCTTGTGATGCTATATTGAAGATAAGAGAATGTTATGAAACCATCTCACAAAAATATAGAAAAGATAGATCAATGACTTAGAAATCAACCTCTTCAAGGGGGAAACCTCCTTTACATTACATAAATGAACAATTCTTGGATGATACAAATGACAAAACCTCATTCCTATATATAGGAGTCTAAGGGGTCACAATATAATCAAAGACAACATAACAATAATAATATAAGGGCACAAAAATAACAGTAGTGGGCTTCTATGGGGAGCAATAAAAACAATATGAGGACAATAGGGGAACAACAATAAAAATAAGGGCCACAATGACAATAGTAATGGGGGAATCACTAATATTATAGGGACCTAACATGCCTCTCTCCTTCAAAAAGGTGTTGTCCTCTATGCTTGAGTAGTTTTGGATGCTTCTGTATAAAATTATCATCCTCTCATGTGGAATTTTCAGTGGGTAAGTTCTTCCACTCAATGAGATACTTTGAAATTGATCAATTTTGTAGCTATGAAGTTCTTGTTTTTGTGACTGCTTCAGGTTCCAATATGATTTTTCCTTCCTCATCAAGTTCTGGAAATATTGTTTGAACTAAGATGTTGTCACCTATAACCTTCTTTAAGCATGAAACATGGAAAAATGGGTGCAATCGGGAAGCTACAGGAAGCTCCAATTTGTATGTCATAGTACCTATCTTTTGCAACACCTCGCACAAACCATAATAATTTGGGGATAATTTATCATCCTTCTTAGCTTGCTTGAGAGACATTTGATTATATGGTTGTATCCGTAGGAATACCCAATCACCTACATTAAAACTTCCTTCATTGTGATGTTGATATGCCTGTTGTTTCATTCTAATCTACACCAAAGTGAGGTTATCCTTTAAGCGTTGCAAAACTTGTTGTTGATGCTTGATGGGTCATTTTTATTGCAATATGGAAGGAAGTGTTATACTACCATTTAGCCAGAGGAGACCATTTGACCCATTGTGTCTATTTATCAGATACAAGGCAACGAAGATATCCTTCCAAACATTTGTTTACTATCTCAGTTTGCCCATCAAATTGAGGATGATAAGATGAGCTACAATCTAACTAAGTACTAAGATAAGAAAATAATTATGTCCAAACACTTCCAACGAAAATGGGATCTCTGTTGCTTACAATAATATTTGGGTTTCCATGTAGCTTTTCAATTGCTTACATAAATGCAGTAGAAACTATACTTGCTTTGAATGGATGAGATACTGCACAAAAGTGTGCATACTTGGTAAGTCTATCAACTACCACCGTGATAACACTCTTTCCTTTGGACTTGAAAATGATGCATAGAAAACCACAGTCTGTCCTCCTTTTGTAACTTCTTATGAAATTTCAATCTGATACTCAGAGAGAAAGTTATGACAATTTCCCCAAGGTCACCTGTTTGGGATGTAATTTGGGAGCCTGCAAAAACCCTAACTTTTTTGGATCATATCTCGAAAAATGTAGCGATATAAGATCTGAAATTCGGACACAAGGATCATCTCAATTTTAGCTCAAATGGTATTTTGTTTTAGCTTCTGAAACGTCGTGAGAAAAAAATTATAACGAAAATTCCACGATGACCTGTTTTGGAGCAGTGAAACCCTAGAATCCAAACCTCTAATTCCAAATGTTATGAAACCACCTCACAAAAAGATAGAAAAGATAGATCAACGACTTAGAAATTATCCTCTTCGAGGGTGCAACCTCATTTACATTACACAAATGAAGAATTCTTAGATGATACAAATTACAAAACCTCCTTTCTGTATATACGAGTCTAAGGGGTCACAATATAATCAAAGCCGACATAACAATAATAATATAAGGGCACAAAAATAACAATAGTGGGCTTCTATGGGGCACAATAATACAACGTGGGGACAATAGGGGCACAACAATAACAATAAGGGCTACAATGACAATAGTAATGGGGGAATCACTAGTATTATAGCGACCTAAGAGAGAACCGATACCTACTACTAATGATGAACCACAGTTGCTGGTTTGAAACATGTCAGCCAAAGATTTCTCTTATGTGATTTCTTCCAAAAGACTTTGCTTAACTACTACCATGTCTCTACTCATTGTTAGCTTTAAGGGAGTAATATCTTATGCAAGTTTTAGTCTTTGCATTAAAGTATATACTTTTCTTATATTATTGGTTTATACTTTTAGCATGCATGCATAAGAATAAAAAAAAGTGTCCCTTGTAATTATAAATAACCCCCTCACCTTCCATCCCCATAAAATAATAAAAATTATTGTAATAAGGTAAGAAGGTAAGTTAGCCATTCATTTTAAATTAAATATGATGATGATGATGATTAAAACCCACTAAGATTGAAATGGTCTATATGGCCTAGAAGGGAATAGATTACTTGGAATTCTTTAGATTTATATTTCTATACTCAAAAGGAATTAAAATAAGTGCTATAATATCACAACAATTTTCATGAGTTAAAATGTCAAGAAGGTTAGTTGTGTGACAAATATTCAAACATTAGAATCAATATGAGTATAAGGCAGACAATCTAAGAGAAAGTGTTTTTTCATGATCAACCATCCATGCATGAAATAGATGAAAAAATATTTCAATCCATGGTGTTTTAAGAATTGACCAACTTTGAATTACACTATGGAAGTCACAAGAATTTGTTCTTATTTTAGTAATTGTTATTTCTTTCTTTACACTAGCGAAGATGAAGAGATACTTTTCACTTTCAAGGTTTGGGTTGATCACCTCCTCATAGTATCTTAGCTTCATCTTTCCCTCTAAATCCTCCTCATCCCATAATTTATTCCTAAACTTTGATGTAATAATATTTTTTAAAATATCTTTATTCTACATAATGGTCTCCTCCCTTATCTCCAATTATCTAGCCAATACTGAGCATCCTTTTTCCATCCCTACTTGAATTAAAGTTGGTGGTTTTGGATGGAGTTAGAAGAAATTATAGGAAAATTTGTCTTCCATGTTTTTCATCCTGTTCTTATATATAAGATACCTATTCATAGCCAAGCTTAAAATGGGGGAAATTAATGCTTTTATGTGGAGTATGGGATAGGGTGTATTTCCTTCTATCCTAAGAATATATGTTGTAAATTGATTTTGAATTTTTAATATCCTCCTCTATGAAACTATAGAGATACTGAAATTCCTTACTTCACATCAATATAACATAATAGAGGTGACGAGAGTCTCAAAGAATTTATTTTTTATCTCATATCATAAGATATGTTGACTTACAATATTTTTTCAAGGCCATAATAAGTTTTCCATCCTCAATTTATCTTTTTCTTAATTGTATATTTGCACTCGATCTGGTGATGGATATCAATTCCTAGATATTAGTATGAGGAACTTACACCAAGTTGTTGTCATATATGAAATTATTATATGTGACTTTTCCAGGTTTGATTATAATGACTTTTTTTGTCAATATTAATAGTAATACCCATCCTGGCATTAAAATATTGAAGGATTCCTAGTTCCTTTTCAAGTTCGTAATGAATCGTATCTAAAAGGAAAATATAATTAACATAAATAAGAAGACTATATTTGTGAGCATGGGGAAATCCTAACCTAGGTCTCATCATAACACTCTTCTAGATTATCAATGTATATGAAAAAATGGTAAGGAACAAAGGACACCCTTGCATGAATCTGATATTATACTTAATCGCTTCTTAACAACCCCCACTAGTCCTAAGCTTGGCAATAATGTTCCCATACAACCTTGTTAGATCATCCCTCAACTTAAGAGGAACTATTATCTCTTCTAATGTTTTCTATAGGTTCGTCCTAGGAACCAACTCAAAAGTTTTTCTAAAGCAAATGAAATAATAAAAGAGATTAGTTTTATCATTGTGACGCTTTATGTGTGATGATATTGAAAGTAACAAGGTGATACACAGTTGAGTGATATCTCTGAAACCTAGCTTACTCTTTAGTTATTTATCATGGATTTGCACTCATAGGTTAATATTCTATTTCAAAATAACTCTTTAAAACTTAGATAAAATTGGGCTAATCAAAATAGTTAGATAATTACAGGGAATACTTTAACAACTTTTAAATCTAGGTGCAATGCTCATACATAAAATTACATATATATCATATTATATTTTTGTAAATTGATAATGAAAATAAACATTATTTTAGATAAAAATAATATAAATTTTATTCAATTTTCAAGTTAGTTCAATAGAAAAAAAACTAGGATTAAACTTTTTAATATTTAAAACTATTTATAACTAACATAAATTTACTTTAGTATAATTAATTTAGTCAATATTATATTAAATTACATTATTTTTCTATTAGCTCTCAGGTAGCGTAATTGGTGATCCTCCTAATAATAAAGTGTTAACTCACTAACCTGTGTTTCATGAAACCAACTGGTTGTTGGTTTATCAAATCTCTTATAACATAACACTGACTCCATATATATATAACATTTTATTAATAAAAAAATTATTTTTAGGGTATTACAAATTTTAAACTAAGAGTGTTGCTAACTGCTAGACGTAATTAAAAAGATGTAGAGTACTATCCAAATTATACCAAATTTAGGGTATCGTGAACTATATAAACAACAAAAAAAATTGGGAATTGAAAAAGAAATTAACTAGCATGAAAAAGTATGATGGAAAGAGAGTCAAATCATAGACAACATATGCAAAATATAGGGCAATTTGATTCAAATGTGGAAGTCATGGGTCAATGCAATTTCTCAATTTGGATGCACATGCTATCAATTTCATCCTCAACATGTTGTAGTTGCTTCCTATAACTGATAGGGATCTCCATCATTAAAGTCATCCATGGAGTGCAATATTGAGCTAATGTGAAGGATATTTGCTTGCAGGTCCATTTCATTGTAAGATTAGAGGAATGAAGCCTTCAACCACCATGCTACCATCTTGGCAACTAACTAGAGACCATAAATCCCAAGCCAAATAGTACATGCATGGAACTCCACAATGAATGTCTTGGGTGCAATATTGGGATTTCGTATAAGATTCAATCTCATATGTGCCATATTAGAGTTACTAATCATAGAGATTATTAAATCTCTAAACATAAGCCAATTGATATATCCATGACTAAACATCACATGTAGCATACATTCTCTTTCATGCAAAAATATGGAGGTGAAACTATGTTGTTATTAAAGAAATGACACCAATTTGGGGCACATTCAACCAAGACATTACCAAAAAATGTTATAGGTGATGGATGTGAGTATGAGTTGACAAATAACAATGAAATTATGGAATGGTTGAAAACTCTTACTACCATTAACATGTAATGTTCCTTCTTCCTTAACAAGCCACATTCCTTACTTACAAATCAGTTAGCATATCATTCTACCTTGGTACACTAAATTTTTATTACCATAATAAAACCAAAATTCTAAAAATATCTAAATTTATTATAAATTCTAAATTCTAAAATTCTAAATTAATATAAATTTTAAAACATAAAAATTATATTTATTATTTTAAATATTTAATAATTTATTTAACCAATAAAATTAAAATATAACAAATATATTAAATTTGTAATATAATCAATAAATTAATTAATATTATATATATATATATATTATATATATAATATAATAAAAATAATAAATAATGAGATCCATGTATACAGTCCTAACATTTAAACACAAATAAAGCTATGCTCCGCGTAAATTAAAATATCATGATTGTTCGAGTGGCGAAACCCTCTTCATAATTTCCAAATTCTATAAACATTTAGTCATATCCTTCTGATCACTTGTCAAGCAAATCTTAGCCCAAATCGATTCACTGCCGTTAAGTAAGGCTTCCGGTTCCGATTTTTTCTTTCCATCCTCCCTGACATGGATTCATGGAACCCATGCAAAAGTGTAAAGGACTCATAAAATTTTACAGTACATTGGTAAATGTAAAGTTTACATATTACAATCTCTTTGTAACTCTCTGCGATAACTTCAAACATAGAATATTAGAGTGGTCTTATCTTTCCAATAATTGCAGAACGCACGTTCAGCGGTTGCCCATGATCCTAGTAATTTCATTCCTAAAAAATAATGGATCACATTGAACACCCACCCTTGTATAATGGAGCATAATGATAAATCTTGACTTCAATCACAAATAGGTGGCCAGGAACCGCCATTGAAAAGGTGTAGAAGGATCTTATCGCACGCCTACGACATGATCATCTGAACTGCAGATTACAAAATCCATTCTGGCTTATCGGAAAAACTTAAAACTCTATTTGCAGGAGAAGCGTTACTGGAAAATAAGTTTGTATCCACGTTTAAAACGTGGCCCACATGGAGAGACAGCGCTCTGCCGTCCCACCGCACCATATATACAACTTCCTTGATCTCATCTCCTTCACCTTTTCAGAGTCCCACCAACCTGCGTGCTCTTTATTCAGTCTCTCTTTCGGTGTATGTATTAGTCACGCCCCACTATCGGTTATTGCAGGCCTCCAAACCACGTATGCAGAAATTGACAGGTATCACAGAGGAATTTATTTGAGGATACAAGTAACTCTATAAAGGCGTCTTGCACATTCCATGTTTCACTTACTAGAGTCTATCAGTTCCATCTTGGCTTTACTAAGTAGTTTGCATTTGCAAAGATTTTATAAGATAAGGTAAGGGGCAGTGTGGATTTGGTTAGCAATGTCGAACCACAAACTCTTCCTTTTCGCCGCCATGGCCGGTCTTCTGTTTTCTTCTGCTATCGTTGAGAGCCGCGTTGCACGAAGCAACCTGGGCTTGGACCTCGGCGGAGGTTTGGGCATCAGCGTAGGTGTCGGCGCCGGCCTGGGCGGTTCTAGCGGGAGCGGAAGTGGTTCTGGTTCGGCCTCAGGTTCTGGCTCAGGCTCAGGATCTGGTTCTGGTTCAGGCGCTGGTTCAGGTTCCGGGTCAGGCGCTGCTTCGGGAGCGGGCTCTTACGCTGGGTCCGGAGCAGGCAACGGAAGCGGCCAAGGTCAAGGTTCAGGAAGCGGTTATGGGGCGGGCTCGGGGAGTGGTAAGGGAGAGGGCAACGGCAACGGATACGGCGCGGGTTCAGATTCGGGCAGTGGTTATGGCAGTGGCTCCGGCGCTGGCTCCGGCTACGGTTCTGGCTCTGGTTCCGGTCACGGCGCCGGAAATGATGGTAGTTATGGAGGAGCTCCTGGTGGAGGATACTAAATTCAACGAGGAAGGGAAATAGAAAAAACTTTTAGGTTTGCCAATATAGTTGCATGGTTTGCTTTATAATATGGTTTGTATCGTTCACGGAGTATAGTGACCTGTTATGGTGGCGGCTAGAGGGGCGGACTCTCCTCCCGACGAGTCTGCTCTTGCTAAAATCATAGGATCTTAGTATACCCGATCTACAGGTGGTTGGTTATACTCTTGGTGTTATAGTGGCAGCTATGAGATTTGATCCTGAGTCTCCCTTGGATCAAGCTTGATAGTTACCGATTCACCATGTAATAAAAAAAAAAATATGGTTTACATCGTAATATAATAACGCGTACTTAAATTACAAAGCCCTGGCATGCTTAAATTTGGTTCGAAATATTACTAATCTTACTTTCGCTATGTAAAGACTTTTGCAAGTACAAATGAATATAGTCGTTTGTCAAAAGAAAACGATTTCTTGTCTTTTGGGAAGAAAAATGAATTATGTCGTCGTTGTCCAAAGAAATTACGTAGTCTCTACCTGTAACTTCATATTGACTGCTTGCGTTTCCACATTTAAGAAAATATATTTATCCAACGATGCTATGGCTCGAGGCATTACATTGACATGCATCGTATTCGCGACACAGAGATCAGCATTATCATGATTAGTGTGGTGAACATACCTCACATGTGAGTGTAATTATCAAAACGCTTTGACTTAATACATATAAGTTCATTTTGAAAACATAATTGGAAAAAGGGGAAATTTTGGGAGGGCAAATATTTATAGAGTAGGCCTTCATATTATTACATAGCTTCTTTCACTAATCACTTTAATCCCAACATGGTATTTTTATTTTTAGTCCTGGCCGTTTGGGAATGCCCAGGGATTATAATAATAATTGAATGGTTGGTTTTAGCATATCATCTTGAACAACTACCTCCTATACCAAATAGGCAAATGTTTTGAACAACAATCCATTTGATCGTCTTATTTAGCATCTTCTGGAGGCGGTAAGGCTAAAAACATAATTTATATCATATTTTCGCTTCACATTTAGAAATTTAGAAATTTAGCTTCCAACTAATGCTAGCATTAAATCAAATGTCAATTGAAATATATTTCGTTTGTATAATAGAGAAAAACTATCTTATAATAGAGAACCATCACCGTTGTCGCTGCATGTATCGCTGCCACTGCTTCTTCGACAACTGCCACAGCTTCTTCGAAATGTCATTCACTTTTTTGTTGTTCTTCTGTTGTTCTTCTCTATAAGTTGAGTATAAGTTAACAGCGATGCATATGACTATCCTACTGCATTGAAGTTATGACCTTCAAAAGACTGGATGAATTGATTCTAAAACGAACACAAGGAAGCATGCTTCAGAAATTATGCCCAAGACTTTCATGGACTAACCTAGACTAACCTGCATTGAAGTTCTGAAGATGTACGTGTAACCTTCATTGGACTGGATAAATTGATTCTAAAAACCTCGCTGAAGCTTGCAATGGCAGGAGTGGCAGAAATGGAAAGAGCGTTGGTTCTTATACCACGTTTTGCAGACTGGGCTCTTCATCCTCATAGGAATGAGTGTTGTGAGAAGTCATTCAGATAGAGAGACGCTCTTCTTCCTCAAAGGAATGTTGAAAGAGTTCAATTTTTCCTTTTCAATCAAACCCTATCAGTCAAAATCAATTATTGAGGTTAATTTAGATAGTTGGGGAAAACAGTTTTTATCCTCAATTTTTCCTTTTCAATTAAACCCTGTCAGTGAAAATCAATTATTGAGGTTAGTTTAGAAGCAACATATTAACCAGGTACCCAATTGCTTATGCATTCGACTAACAAGCTAAGTTGTGAGTTATAAGTGATAGTGTTGGGCCAAGATAAAACAAACCCATGACTTCATTTCAAAGATCAAGCTGCTCAGAGAAACTTGATGGTATCATAGGCTCAACACTCTCATTAGGTAAACTGTAAACCAGAACAATAATTTTCTTTAATCCTGAGAGAAATTTGAAAAGTCAAATACTTCGTTCCTAATTTCCTTCCGCTTGGGTTGGGTGTAAGAATCCATCAAGGGTTGAAACTGGAACTTCAAAAGTGCTCCCAAACGAGTTTCAACCCACACTAATGTAGTATAAACTTAGAAAGTCTAATAGGGCCTAAGTAAAGTATAAGTACATAAGATACAACTATTATCCCTCTTCAACTTAGCCCGAAACCACCCGCAGCACGAGAGATTGGAATTTTGAGAGCTAGTATGACTTTGGAGTTGTCAATATGCAAAATACATTTCTAAGAGTTTTAGCAAAGATTTCACTTTACGTATTGAAAATTAGTTTCTACGTTTTTCTGCAACTTGAAACCTTCATATAAAAATGAAATGAAGTTTGAAGTTCATATGAGACTTACCTGCACTTGGCAGTCATGGAAGAGGAGACAAAGCAAGGCTGCAGGAGTGGTGGGATCTATGAGAGTGTCTGCTGAAAGTGTCCTCATAACATGTTGCTCCAAGTTCGGGCATGCATTTGCTTGATATTCTGTGGCCAACTCTATTGATACTAATCCTCTGCCTCTCCCTAAAATCAACAAAAACACACCAGAAACCAATACAAGATGCATAGTACCACCCTGGAGTCCCACTATTTTTTTTCGATGTTCATATTCTCCAGTCACACTCACAGAACCTTAAATTAAACTGAAGACACTTTCATGGTGCCTGAATTTATGTGCACGTTTTCAGTTCGTCAAACTCTACACTATGATTGTCAAATGGCAATTGCCTTACACTGAAATGATATTTGTTCAGAATCAAAATGATATCTGTTCAAAATCAGCGTGCTAGACAATAGGTTGACTTCATTGATCTATCAAGGTTAAAAAGCTTTCAAGGCATGTCGTAATGAAGTGCCTTGCATTTTGAGCTGTCCTCAACTATGCACCTACACCATTGTTGGCCAGGTGCCCTTAACATATTATAGTGAAGAAGTGGACTCAACGCTGTAAGGGCAGGGGTAGGTGGATTGTATCCAAGCGACATGCCCACCCAAAGCATTTATCTATTTATTTTTTATTTTAATTATGTTTTATTTTTTTAATTTGAACATAACTTTATTTATTAATAAATAAATAATAGTTGGTCTTACATGTGGAGCACCTGTCTACGTCTGGGCACTTGTCTACATCAGTTTTTCAAGGTATCTACCTTTCAGTTCATGCCTCTCCTCCCACCTAGTGCTTAAATATGGAGCCCGAGAGAATCCAATGACTTAACAAGATTTATGCAGAGTCCCTTACTATTGCGCTTATATACTTGCATTTTTGGCTTTTTTTTTAGGATGGGAATTTTCTTGTAATACTGTTGCTAGATTGTTGTAGCCCTCTCTGTTCCACGAAGTAATGTATGATGCATTTCTCAAAAAATAGAACTGACTTTGTGAGTTCAATCTTAGCCATGTCTTT